>MU106065.1:344254-358533 GCA_012274485.2 Sinapis alba | reverse complement strand
GATGAATCACTATGTAAGAATCTTTATTTGGAACCATTATTCAGTGGAGAGTATACATGAAGTTGAATAAATCCCAAAGGAGTTATGTTAAAGAAGTTATTCCACTTTCTAATCAGGATATCCATGTTTAGCATGTTTGGACATATGGCAAGTTCTTAAAGCTTTTAATCAAACCAGGATGAATCACTATGTAAGAAGCTTGATTTGGAACCATTATTCAGTGTAGAGTATCCATGAAGTTGTATAAATCCCAAAAGAGTTATGTTGAAGAAGTTATTCCACTTTCTAATCATGATTTCCATGTTTAGCTTGTTTGGACATATGGCAAGTTTTTCATGCTTCTAAACAAACCAAGATGAATCACTATGTAAGAAGCTTGATTTGGAACCATTATTAAGTGGAAAGTATCCATGGAGTTGAATGAATCCCAAAGGAGTTATGTTTAAAAAGTTATTCTACTCTCTAATCAAGATATCCATGTTTAGCTTGTTTGGACATATGGCAAGTTCTTCAATCTCCTAATAAACCAGGAAGAATCACTATCTAAGAAGCTTGATTTGAAACCATTATTCAGTGGAGAGTATCCATGAAGTTGAATAAATCCCAAAGGAGGTATGTTTAGGAAGTTATTCCACTTTCTAATCATGATATCCATGTTTAGCATGTTTGGACATATAGCAAGTTTTTCAAGCTTCTAATCAAACCAGGATCAATCACTATGTAAAAAGCTTGATTTGGAACCATTAATCAGTGGAGAGTCTTTTATGAAGTTGAATAAATCTCATATGAGTTATGCTGAATAAGTTATTCATATTTCTAATCAGGATTTCCATGTTTAGCCTGTTTGGACATATGGCAAGTTCTTCAAGCTTCTAATTAAACCAGGATGAATCACTATGTAAGAAACTTGATTTGGAACCATTATTCAGTGTAGAGTATCCATGAAGTTGAATAAATCTCAAAGGAGTTATGTTTAAGAAGTTATTCCACTCTCTAATCATGATATCCATGTTTAGCCTGTTTAGAGAGTATCCATGAAGTTGAATACTCCTTTGGAATTTATTCAACTTCATGGATACTCTCCACTGAATAATGGTTCCAAATTAATCTGCTTACATAGTGATTCATCCTGGTTTGATTAGAAACTTCAAGAACTTGCCATATGTCCAAACATGCTAAACATGGATATCCTGATTAGAAAGTGGTATAACTTATTCAACATAACACCTATGTGATTTATTCGACTTTATGAAAGACACTCCACTGAATAATGGTTCCAAATCAAGCTTCTTGCAAAGTGATTCATCCTGTTTTGATTAAAAGCTTGAAGAACTTGCCATATGTCCAAACATGCTAAACATGGATATCCTGATTAGAAAGTGGAATAACTTCTTAAAGATAACTCCTATGAGATTTATTCAACTTCATGGATACTCTCCACTTAATAATGGTTCCAAATCAAGCTTCTTACATAGTGATTCATCCTGGTTTGATTAGAAGCTTGAAGAACTTGCCATATGTCCAAACAGGCTAAACATGTATATCTTGATTAGAAAGTGGTATAACTTATTCAACATAACTCCTATGTAATTTATTCGACTTCATGAAAGACTCTCCACTGAATAATGGTTCCAAATCAAGCTTCTTGCATAGTAATTCATCCTAGTTTGATTAGAGCTTGAAGAACTTGCCATATGTCCAAACAAGCTAAACATGGATATCCTGATTAGAAAGTGGAATAACTTCTAAAACATAACTCCTTTGGGATTTATTAAGCTTCATGGAGACCCTCCACTGAATAATGGTTCCAAATCAAGATTCTTACATAGTGATTCATCCTGGTTTGATTAGAAGTTTGACGAACTTGCCATATGTCCAAATAGGTTAAACATGGATATCTTGATTAGAAAGTGGAATAACTTTTAAACATAACTCCTTTGGGATTTATTCAACTTCATGGATACTCTCCACTGAATAATGGTTCCAAATCAAGATTCTTACATAGTGATTCATCCTGGTTTGATTAGGAGCTTGAAGAACTTGCCATATGTCCAAAAAAGCCAAATATGGATATCCTGATTAGAAAGTGGAATAACTTCTAAAAGATAACTCCTTTGGGATTTATTAAACTTCATGGAGACCCTCCACTGAATAATGGTTCCAAATCAAGCTTCTTACATAGTGATTCATCCTGGTTTGATTAGAAGCTTGAAGAATTTGCCATATGTCCAAACAGGCTAAACATGGATATCTTGATTAGAAAGTGGAATAACTTCTAAGACATAACTCCTTTGGGATTTATTCAACTTCATGGAGAATCTCCACTAAATAATGGTTCCAAATCAACCTTGTTACATAGTGATTCATCCTAGTTTTATTAGAAGCTTGAAGAACTTGCCATATGTCCAAACAGGCTAAACATGGATATCCTGATTAGAAAGTGAAATAACTTCTAAAACATTACTCCTTTGGGATTTATTAAACTTCATGGAGACACTCCACTGAATAATGGTTCCAAATCAAGCTTCTAATATAGTGATTCATCCTGGTTTGATTAGGAGCTTGAAGAACTTGCCATATGTCCAAACAGGCTAAACATGGATATCCTGATTAGAAAGTGGAATAACTTCTTAAACATAACTCCTTTGGGATTGATTCAACTTCATGGATACTCTCACTTAATAATGGTTCCAAATCAAGCTTCTTACATAGTGATTCATCTTGGT
The DNA here is from genome assembly GCA_012274485.2 of Sinapis alba. Lineage (NCBI taxonomy): Eukaryota > Viridiplantae > Streptophyta > Magnoliopsida > Brassicales > Brassicaceae > Sinapis > Sinapis alba. The sequence goes on along the minus strand of MU106065.1, from coordinate 355,807 downwards.
TTGTTTAGAAGCATGAAGAAAATGCCATATGTCCCAAAAGGCTAAACATGGATATCCTGATTAGAAAGTGGAATAACTTCTTCAACATAACTCCTATGGGATTTATTAAACTTCATGAAAGAATCTCCATTGATTAATGGTTCTAAATAAATCTTTTTACATAGTGATTCATCCAGGATTGATTAAAAGCTTTAAGAACTTGCCATATGTCCAAACAGGCTAAACCCGGATATCCTGATTAGAAAGTGGAATAACTTATTCAACATAACCCGTATGTGATTTATTCGACTTCATGAAAAACTCTCCACTGATTAATGGTTCCAAATCAAGCTTTTTACATAGTGATTCATCATGGTTTGTGATGCAACCCTGACTGAACCAGTTGCTGATTCGAATCTAGAGGAGCTGGATGAGCTGAACCAAATGAGTGACACTGAAGAGGAGCAGGATGAGATGAACAATCTGAGTGGTGATATTGGCATGATGGATCAGGCTGGAAGGGAAAAAATTCAGCCCAACTCTTTTGTTGCATCAGATGGTCATTTTTCAGCCCAAAAGGAGATCAAATACACAAGTTGTGGATCCATTCTCTCGTTCTAAAAGGCCATCCACAAAAATGAAGAGAAGAAATCCGCAAAAATAATTATTATTGAGTTTTCAAGACAATTTTAGTTTTAATTAAGTTTTTCATATTTTTCTACAATTTTAGGACTTTTCATTTTCTTCTTCTCTACTTAAACTCTCCTTTGTTTCAGAAACTATTATTCACTCTTTTTATCAAAAAATATCTCTAAACTTGTGAATCCTTTGTTCATCCTTGAACATAGATTGCTAGGAGTTCATTCTCTGCAAGCAACCTGTCTTTGATCAAAAACAGAGTTCATTCTCTTGATCTAGACAATTATACACAAGATTTGATCATTCCATAGATCATCTCTGAAGATCATCCATTCAAACCATCAATCATCACTAAAATCATCCTCTTTCTCTCTCAAACCAGAAGATCATCCTTCATAGAATCAGGGACAAAAAGGATCTCCTCACAAGGGATTTATCAAGTGGTATCATAGCAGATTGAAGGCTCTTGATCTGGGTTTGAATCTGAGACTCAAAAATCTGGGTTTGATTTCTTCTTATTTGTTTTGGGGGAATATGATTTTTTTTTCTCTGCAATTTTCTCATAAATTTCTTATCTTTCTATCTGTTGTATCTGCAAGAGGGCCAAGCAGTTTTTTTTTTAAAAAAAAAACTGAAACAAAGAAAAACAAAAAGTGAAGAGAAATCCAACTTGGCTGAAGAGAAATTCAGCCCTGGTGGTAATGCCTCTTGCAAACAAAAATCTTGCAATCTTTCTATCTCTTTCTTTTGTTTTGGGGTTGGGGAATTGATCTCTAAAGGTTGATCTTTGTTTGTTGCTGAGCCACTGGATTCACAAAGAGAAATATCACAGAAAAATGAGAGAGAAACACTTGACAGAAGTGAGGCTTCGGCTATATGTTATTGTGTTAATTTTCTTGTTGAGTTTCTTAATAGGAATCCATGTATGGAGGAAGCAATGGCAGAAGGAGACATCCTGAAAAGGAGTTAGATTCCAACATGTTTGACTCTGCTACAAAAGCAGCCTTGGAAAGAAGAGAAAAATCTATGAGAAAAAGAGATTCATATGATATTGATGAGTCTGGTTATGAGCAGGAAAGGATACTATCTAGCAGATCACTGGAAAATCTTAACAGGAGGAGCACACATCATGATCAATTCAGTTCTTCCACAAAGAGTTTGCTGGAAAAAAGACAGAATTTGTTAAGAAAAGAAAAATTGGTTTTTAATCATTCTGATTTTGTGCAGGAAAAGGCACGACCATGGAGTCAAGAGGAACCAATTAGGAGTACCAGAGAACATCCTAGACATGCCAGAGAAGAGAAAGGAGCTTGCTATGGCCGTGATCTCATAAAGAAGTCTCAGAAACAACAAGCAGAACTTGATTATTTGCACAGCCAACTGTTTCAAGATGATTTCTAAAGGATTGCACAACAAGTAATCAAGGAGTTTGCAATAGACCAGCGTGTAAGACCATCCACACGACCTTCCTCAAAAGTTCCTGACCCAATGAGTTGCAGCAAGGAGGAGCAGATCATCCAAGAATTGGAAACAAAGTCATCTAAGGTAAGTAAAAAATTTAAGACAGAAAATGAGTTTTCTCTTTTCTCTCCTCAATCTGAGCTTGTGATCAATAGAACCTGTGATGAACTAACTTGTTTTGAACCGGAGCAACCGAGTAGCGTTGTTTCAGTGCCTCAGGTCTCAGCAGAACACTCACCAGAGACAAAACATAAGATTTTAACAGAAAGTGGAGTGTTGGAGCAGCAGATAAGCTTTGAACCAGAAACAACTCATGCGCCTTTGTCTCCTAATTCTCAAGAGAACTGTAAGAAACTTGTTATGGTTAATTCTCTGCCTGAAATGTTTGTTAAAGTTAGTTATAGTGATGTTAAACGTTTTGGTCTAGACAAGGTAAAAGAATTTTGTGTTTCAAACTCTGTTTTTGAAAACATGATTAACTCTTTTAAAGTATTTGAACCAGATAAACTCCCCGATCAAAAAGGTTTTCAGTCTTTTAGTAAACCCAATCCTAGTCTTGTTTTGAGTTTTGATCAATTTATGGAACATAACAAAAGCCTTGATCATCCTAAAAAAACATTAGAACTTGTTCTGCAACAGCCTGTTTTTTGTTCTAGAAAATTGTTTGATTCATTTGTTTTCAAAGAAAATGGCTTTGTTCTGAATTGTTCTAAGCATAAACTAGTCACTGGTGATTTGTTTGCATTTGCTTATGCTTTGCACAAACCTAGAAAGTTGCAGGAACATAAAACTCTTAGGGAAGAAACCGAGTTTGTTTATGAATCTGTTTTGAAACCTGCTCAGGCTTGTTCTGAAACTGATAAATCTTGATTTGTTTTGAGATTGTGCTTGAAGAATGGTGTTATTTTGAGCTTTGAGGATATATTAGTGTACAACACATTCTTTGAAAGTCATGCTAAACCTGTGAGACATGTGCTAACTGATTCTGAATATAATCTTGAACTTAAACTTTTGTGTTCTGATTCTGATCATGTGGGGCACGTTTTGAAGTTGATCTATGGTACTTCATGCCATGAAAACATTCTGGTTTACAACACTTTCTTTCACAAACATGTTGAGGCTTTGCTAAGTAATTCTCAGTTTGAACTTGATCTTTTATGTTCTGAATTTGAGAAACTTGTGCATGTTTTGAAGTTGTTCTTTAGGAATTATGCTATCACGTGCCTTGTAACCATTCTGGTTTACAATACTTACTTTGATGTGTATCTTAAAAGTCTGAAACAAGTACAACATGTTCTCAGAAAGAAATGTTTGGTTATTGATCAGATTAAGAACATGTTTTTCCTATATGACACTGGATATCTAGTCTATGTTTTGAGTGTCCAGGATCAACAGCATCAGTCCCAAAAGAATGCAAGGAACAATGGCAATCACAATGCTTATCAGCCTGAACTATGGAGATGGAAGTACTTGAGGGAAATGGCTTCAAAACTCCAAGGAAGTTTCTGTCCAAAACCTTGCTTTGATGTTTCTTTTATGCTTATTTTCTTGATCATTTGTCTCACTTCTTACTTGTTTCCTTTTGATGTAGGAGATACATATTTGAGGACAAATATTTTTAAAGGAGGAGGGGATGATGCAACCCTGACTGAACCAGTTGCTGATTCGAATCTAGAGGAGCTGGATGAGCTGAACCAGCTGAGTGACACTGAAGAGGAGCAGGATGAGATGAACAATCTGAGTGGTGATATTGGCATGATGGATCAGGCTGGAAAGGAAGAAATTCAGCCCAACTCTTTTGTTGCATCACATGGCCATTTTCAGCCCAAAAGGAGATCAAATACACAAGTTGTGGATCCATTCTCTCTTTCTAAAAGGCCATCCACGAAAATGAAGAGAAGAAATCAGCAAAAATAATTATTATTGAGTTTTCAAGACAATTTTAGTTTTAGTTAAGTTTTTCATATTTTTGTACAATTTTAGGACTTTTCAATTTCTTCTTCTCTACTTAAACTCTCATTTGTTTCAGAAACTATTATTCACTCTTTTTATCAAAAAATCTCTCTAAACTTGTGAATCCTTTGTTCATCCTTGAACATAGATTGCTAGGAGTTCATTCTCTGCAAGCAACATGTCTTTGATCAAAAACACAGTTCATTCTCTTGATCTAGACAATTCTACACAAGATTTGATCATTCCATAGATCATCTCTGAAGATCATCCATTCAAACCATCAATCATCACTAAAATCAACCCCTTTCTCTCTCAAACCAGAAGATCATCCTTCACAGAATCAGGGACAAAAAGGATCTCCTCACAAGGGATTCATCAGTTTGATTAGAAGCTTGCAGAACTTGACATATGTCCAAAAAAGCTAAATATGGATATCCTGATTAGAAAGTGGAATAACTTCTAAAATATAACTCCTTTGGGATTTATTAAACTTCATGGAGACTCTCTACTGAATAATGGTTCCAAATCAAGCTTCTTACATAGTGATTAATCTGGTTTGATTAGAAGCTTCAAGAACTTGCCAAATGTCCAAACAGGCTAAATATGGATATCCTAATTAGAAAGTGTAATAACTTCTTAAACCTAACTCCTTTGGGATTTATTCAACTTCATGGATACTCTCCACTTAATAATGGTTCCAAATCAAGCTTCTTGCATAGTAATTCATCCTGGTTTGATTAGAAGCTTGAAGAACTTGTCATATGTCCAAACAAGCTAAACATGGATATCCTGATCAAAAAGTGGAATAACTTATTCAATATAACTCCTATGTGATTTATACGACTTCATGAAAGAATCTCCATTGATTAATGGTGTCAAATCAAGCTTTTTACATAGTGATTCATCCTGGTTTTATTAGAAGTTTGAAGAACTTGCCATATGTCCAAAAAAGCTAAATATGGATTTACTGATTAGAAAGTGGAATAACTTCTAAAACATAACTCCTTTGGGATTTATTAAACTTCATGGAGACTCTCCACTGAATAATGGTTCCAAATCAAGCTTCTTACATAGTGATTCATCCTGGTTTGATTAGAAGCTTCAAGAACTTACCATATGTCCAAACATGCTAAACATGGATATCCTGATTAGAAAGTGGAATAACTTCTTAAACATAACTCCTTTGGGATTTATTCAACTTCATGGATACTCTCCATTGAATAATGGTTCCAAATTAAGCTTCTTGCATAGTAATTCATCCTGGTTTGATTAGAAGCTTGAAGAACTTGCCATATGTCCAAACAAGTTAAACATGGATATCCTGATTAGAAAGTGGAATAACTTATTCAATATAACTCCTATGTGATTGATTCGACTTCATGAAAGAATCTCCATTGATTAATGGTGTCAAATCAAGCTTTTTACATAGTGATTCATCCTGGTTTGATTAGAAGTTTGAAGAACTTGCCATATGTCCAGAAAAGTTAAATATGGATTTACTGATTAGAAAGTGGAATAACTTCTAAAACATAACTCCTTTGGGATTTATTAAACTTCATGGAGACCCTCCACTGAATAATGGTTCCAAATCAAGCTTCTTACATAGTGATTCATCCTAGTTTGATTAGAAGCTTGAAGAACTTGCCATATGTCCAAACAAGCTAAACATGGATATCTTGATTAGAAAGTGGAATAACTTCTTAAACATAACTCCTTTGGGATTTATTCAACTTCATGAATACTCTCCACTGAATAATGGTTCCAAATAAGGCTTCTTACATTGTGATTCATCCTGGTTTGATTAGAAGCTTGAAGAACTTGCCATATGTCCAAACAAGCTAAACATGGATATCCTGATTAGAAAGTGGAATAACTTATTCAACATAACTCTTATTAGTTTTATTCAACATAACTCCTATGTGATTTATTAGACTTCATGAAAGAATCTCTATTGATTAATGGTGTTGAATCAAGCTTTTTACATAGTGATTCATCCTGGTTTTATTAGAAGTTTGAAGAACTTGCCATATGTCCAAAAAAGCTAAATATGGATATCCTGATTATAAAGTGGAATAACTTCTAAAACATAACTCCTTTGGGATTTATTAAACTTCATGGAGACCTTCCATTGAATAATGGTTCCAAATCAAGCTTCTTACATATTGATTCATCCTGGTTTGATTAGAAGCTTGAAGAACTTGCCATATATCCAAATAGGCTAAACATGGATATCCTGATTAGAAAGTGGAATAACTTCTAAAACATAACTCCTTTGGGATTGATTCAACTTCATGGATACTCTCCACTTAATAATGGTTCCAAATCAAGCTTCTTACATAGTGATTCATCTTGGTTTGTTTAGAAGCATGAAGAACTTGCCATATGTCCAAACAGGCTAAACATGGATAACTTGATTAGAAAGTGGAATAACTTCTTAAACATAACTCCTTTGGGATTTATTCAACTTCATGGATACTCTCCACTGAATAATGGTTCCAAATCAAGATTCTTACATAGTGATTCATCCTGGTTTGATTAGGAGCTTGAAGAACTTGCCATATGTCCAAAAAAGCTAAATGTGGATATCCTTATTAGAAAGTGGAATAACTTCTAAAACATAACTCCTTTGGGATTTATTAAACGTCATGGAGACTCTCCACTGAATAATGATTCCAAATCAAGCTTCTTACATAGTGATTCATCCTGGTTTCATTAGAAGCTTAAAGAACTTGCCATATGTCCAAACAGGCTAAACATGGATATCATGATTAGAAAGTGGAATAACTTCTTCAACATAACTTCTAATCAAGATATCCATGTTTAGCCTGTTTGGACATATGGCAATTTCTTCAAGCTTCTAATCAAACCAGGGTGAATCACTATGTAAGAAGCTTGATTTGGAACCATTATTCAGTGGAGAGTCTCCATGACGTTTAATAAATTCCAAAGGAGTTATGTTTAAGAAGTTATTAAACTTTCTAATCAGGATATCCATGTTTAGACTGTTTGGACAAATGGAAAGTTCTTGAAGCTTCAAATCAAACCAGGATGAATCACTATGTAAGAAGCTTAATTTGGAACCATTATTCATTGGAGAGTATTCATGAAGTTGAATAAACCCCAAAGGAGTTTTGTTTTAGAAGTTATTCCACTTTCTAATCAGGATATCTATATTTAGCTTTTTTGGACATATGGCAAGTTCTTCAAGCTTCTAATCAAACCATGATGAATCACTATGTAAAAAGCTTGATTTGGAACCATTAATCAGTGGAGAGTCTTTCATGAAGTCGAATAAATCACATAGGGGTTATGTTGAATAAGTTATTCCACTTTCTAATCAGAATATCTGAGTTTAGCATGTTTGGACATATGGCAAGTTCTTAAAGCATTTAATCAATCTTGGATGAATCACTATGTAAAAAGCATTATTTGGAACCATTAATCAATGGAGATTCTTTCATGAATTTGAATAAATCCCATAGGAGTTATGTTAAAGAAGTTATTCAACTTTCTAATCAGGATATCCATGAAGTTTAATTTATTTTTCTAATCAAACCAGGATGAATCACTATGTAAGAAGATTGATTTGGAACCATTATTCAGTGGGCGGTCTCCATGAAGTTTAATAAATCCCAAAGGAGTTATGTTTTAGAAGTTATTCCACTTTCTAATCAGGATATCCATATTTAGTTTTTTGGACATATGGCAAGTTCTTCAAACTTCTAATCAAACCAGGATAAATCACTATGTAAAAAGCATGATTTGGCACCATTTATCAGTGGAGAGTCTTTCATGAAGTCGAATAAATCACATCGGAGTTATGTTGAATAAGTTTTTCCACTTTGTAATCAGGATATCCATGTTTAGCCTGTTTGGACATATGGCAAGTTCGTTAAGCTTCTAATCAAACCAGGATGAATCACTATGCAAGAAGCCTTATTTGGAACCATTATTCAGTGGAGAGTATTCATGAAGTTGAATAAATCCCAAAAGAGTTATATTTAAGAAGTTATTCCACTTTCTAGTGAGGATATCCATGTTTAGCCTGTTTGGACATATGGCAAGTTCTTCAAGCTTTTAATCAAACCAGGATGAATCACTATGTAAGAACCTTGATTTGGAACCATTATTCAGTGGAGAGTCTCCATGAAGTTGAATAAATCCCAAAGGAGTTATGTTTTAGAAGTTATTCCACTTTCTAATCAGGATATCCATATTTAGCTTTTTGGACATATGGCAAGTTCTTCAAGCTCCTAATCAAACCAGGATGAATCACTATGTAAGAATCTTTTATTTGGAACCATTATTCAGTGGAGAGTATCCATGAAGTTGAATAAAACCCAAAGGAGTTATGTTTTAGAAGTTATTCCACTTTCTAATCAGGATATCAATATTTAGCTTTTTTGGACATATGGCAAGTTCTTCAAGCTTCTAATCAAACCAGGATGAATCACAATGTAAAAATCTTGATTTGGAACCATTAATCAGTGGAGAAGCTTTCATGAAGTCGAATAAATCACATAGGGGTTATGTTGAATAAGTTATTCCACTTTCTAATCAGGATATCCGAGTTTAGCATGTTTGGACATATGGCAAGTTCTTAAAGCTTTTAATCAATCTTGGATGAATCACTATGTAAAAAGCTTTATTTGGAACCATTAATCAATGGAGATTCTTTCATGAAGTTGAATAAATCCCATAAGAGTTATGTTGAAGAAGTTATTCCACTTTCTAATCAGGATATCCATGAAGTTTAATTTATTCTTCTAATCAAACTAGGATGAATAACTATGTAAGAAGATTGATTTGGAACCATTATTCAGTGGACTGTCTCCATGAAATTTAATAAATCCCAAATGAGTTATGTTTTAGAAGTTATTCCACTTTCTAATCAGGATATCCATGTTTAGCTTGTTTGGACATATGGCAAGTTTTTCAAGCTTCTAATCAAACCATGATGAATTACTATGCAAGAAGCTTGATTTGGAACCATTATTCAATGGAGAGTATCCATTAAGTTGAATAAATCCCAAAGGAGTTATGTTTAAGAAGTTATTCTTCTTCCTAATCAGGATACCCATGTTTAGCCTGTTTGGACATATGGCAAGTTCTTCAAGCTTCTAATCAAACCAAGATGAATCACTATGTAAAAAGCTTTATTTGGAACCATTATTCAGTGGAGGGTCCCCATGAAGTTTAATAAATCTCAAAGGAGTTATGTTTTAGAATTTATTCCACTTTCTAATCAGGATATCCATATTTAGCTTTTTTGGACATATGGCAAGTTCTTCAAACTTCTAATCAAACCAGGATGAATCACTATGTAAAAAGTTGATTTGGCACCATTAATCAGTGTAGAGTCTTTCATGAAGTCGAATAAATCACATCGGAGTTATGTTGAATAAGTTATTCCACTTTCTAATCAGGATATCCATGTTTAGCCTATTTGAACATATGACAAGTTCTTCAAGCTTCTAATCAAACTAGGATGAATTACAATGCAGGAAGCTTGATTTGAAACCATTATTCAGTGGAGAGTCTCCATGAAGTTTAATAAATCCCAAATGAGTTATGTTTAAGAAGTTATTCCACTTTCTAAACATGATATCCATATTTAGCGTTTTTGGACATATGGCATGTTCTTCAAGCTCTTAATCAAACCAGGATGAATCACTATGTAAGAATCCTTATTTGGAACAATTATTCAGTGGAGTGTATCCATGAAGTTGAATAAATCCCAAAGGAGTTATGTTTAAGAAGTTATTCCACTTTCTAATCAAGATATCCATGTTTAGCTTTTTTGGACATATGGCAAGTTCTTCAAGCTTCTAATCAAACCAGGATGAATCACTATGTAAGAAGCTTGATTTGGAACCATTATTCAGTGGAGGGTCTCCATGAAGTTTAATAAATCCCAAAGGAGTTATGTTTTAGAAGTTATTCCCCTTTCTAATCAAGATATCCATATTTAGCTTTTTTGGACATATGGCAAGTTCTTCAAAATTCTAATCAAATCAGGATGAATCACTATGTAAAAAATTTTATTTGACACCATTAATCAATGGAGAATCTTTCATGAAGTTGAATCAATCACATAGGAGTTATGTTGAATAAGTTATTCCACTTTCTAATCCGGATATCCTTGTTTAGCTTGTTTGGACATATGGCAAGTTCTTCAAGCTTCTAATCAAACCAGGATGAATTACTATGCAAGAATCTTGATTTGGAAACATTATTCAGTGGAGAGTATCTATGAAGTTGAATAAATCCCAAAGGAGTTTTGTTTAAGAAGTTATTCTTCTTTCTAATCAGGATACCCATGTTTAGCCTGTTTGGACATATGGCAAGTTCTTCAAGATTCTAATCAAACCAGGATGAATAACTATGTAAGAAGCTTTATTTGGAACCATTATTCAGTGGAGGGTCTCCATGAAGTTTAATAAATCCCAAAGGAGTTATGTTTTAGAATTTATTCCACTTTCTAATCAGGATATCCATATTTAGCTTTTTGGACATATGGCAAGTTCTTCAAACTTCTAATCAAACCAGGATGAATCACTATGTAAAAAGCGTGATTTGGCACCATTAATCAGTCGAGAGTCTTTCATGAAGTTGAATAAATCACATATGAGTTATGTTGAATAAGTTATTCCCCTTTCTAATCAGGATATCCATGTTTAGCCTGTTTGAACATATGGCAAGTTCTTCAAACTTCTAATCAAACCAGGCTGAATCACTATGTAAAAAGCTTGATTTGACACAATTAATAAATGGAGATTCTTTCATGAAGTCGAATAAATCACATAGGAGTTATGTTGAATAAGTTATTCCATTTTCTAATCAAGATATCCATGTTTAGCCTGTTTGGACATATGGCAAGTTCGTCAAGCTTCTAATCAAACAAGGATGAATCACTATGTAAGAATTCTTATTTGGAACCATTATTCAGTGGAGAGTATTCATGAAGTTGAATAAATCCCAAAGGAGTTATGTTTTAGAATTTATTCCCCTTTCTAATCAGGATATCCATATTTAGCTTTTTTTGGACATATGTCAAGTTCTTTAAACTTCTAATCAAACCATGATGAATTACTATGCAAGAAGCTTGATTTGGAACCATTATTCAGTGGATAGTATCCATGAAGTTGAATAAATTCCAACGGAGTTATGTTTAAGAAGTTATTCCACTTTCTAATCAAGATATCCATGTTTAGCCTGTTTGGACATATGGCAAGTTCTTCAAGCTTCTAATCAAACCAGGATGAATCACTATGTAAGAAGCTTGATTTGGAACCATTATTCAGTGGAGAGTATCCATGAATTTGAATAAATCCCAAAGGAGTTATGTCTAAGAAGTTATTCCACTTTCTAATCAAGATATCCATGTTTAGCCTGTTTGGACATATGGCAAGTTCTTCAAGCTTCTAATCAAACCAGGATGAATCACTATGTAAGAAGCTTGATTTGGAACCATTATTCAGTGGAGGGTATCCATGAAGTTGAATAAATTCCAAAGGAGTT
>MU106065.1:292267-309624 GCA_012274485.2 Sinapis alba | reverse complement strand
CTTCTAATCAAACCAGGATGAATCACTATGTAAAAAGCTTGATTTGACACCATTAATCAATGGAGATTCTTTCATGAAGACGAATAAATCACATAGGAGTTTTGTTGAATAAGTTACTCCACTTTCTAATTAGGATATCTATGTTTATCTTGTTTGGACATATGGCAAGTTCTTCAAGCTTTTAATCAAACCAGGATGAATTACTATGCGAGAAGCTTGATTTGGAACCATTATTCAGTGGAGAGTATCCATGAAGTCGAATAAATCACATAGGAGTTATGTTGAATAAGTTATTCCACTTTCTAATTAGGATATCCATGTTTAGCATGTTTGGACATATGGCAAGTTCGTCAAGCTTCTAATCAAACCAGGATTAATCACTATGCAAGAAGCCTTATTTGGAACCATTATCCAGTGGAGAGTATTCATGAATTTGAATAAATCCAAAAGGAGTTATGTTTAAGAAGTTATTCCACTTTCTACTCAGGATATCCATGTTTAGCATGTTTGGACATATGGCAAGTTCTTCAAGCTTTTAATCAAACCAGGATGAATCACTATGTAAGAAGCTTGATTTGGAACCATTATTCAGTGAAGAGTCTCCATGAAGTTGAATAAATCCCAAAGGAGTTATGTTTTAGAAGTTATTCCACTTTCTAATCAGGATATCCATATTTAGCTTTTTTGGACATATGGCAAGTTCTTCAAGCTCCTAATCAAACCAGGATGAACCACTATGTAAGAATCTTTATTTGGAACCATTATTCAGTGGAGTGTATCCTCGAAGTTGAATAAATCCCAAAGGAGTTATGTTTAAGAAGTTATTCCACTTTCTAATCAAGATATCCATATTTAGCTTTTTTGAACATATGGCAAGTTCTTCAAACTTCTAATTAAACCAGGATGAATCACTATGTAAAAAACTTGATTTGACACCATTAATCAATGGAGATTCTGTAATGAAGTCGAATAAATCACATAGGAGTTATGTTGAATAAGTTATTCTACTTTCTAATCAAGATATCCATGTTTAGCCTGTTTGGACATATGGCAAGTTCGTGAAGCTTCTAATCAAACCAGAATGAATCAGTATGCAAGAAGCCTTATTTGGAACCATTATTCAGTGGAGAGTATTCATGAAGTTGAATAAATCCCAAAGGAGTTATGTTTAAGAAGTTATTCCACTTTCTAATCAGGATATCCATATTTAGCTTTTTTGGACATATGGCAAGTTCTTCAAGCTCCTAATCAAACCAGGATGAATTACTATGCAAGAAGCTTGATTTGGAACCATTATTCAGTGGAGAGTATTCATGAAGTCGAATCAACCACATAGGAGTTATGTTGAATAAGTTATTCCACTTTCTAATCAAGATATTCATATTTAGCTTTTTTGGACATATGGCAAGTTCTTCAAGCTTCTAATCAAACCATGATGAATCACTATGTAAGAAGCTTGATTTGGAACCATTATTCAGTGGAGGGTCTCCATGAAGTTTAATAAATCCCAAAGGAGTTATGTTTTAGAAGTTATTCCACTTTTTAATCAGGATATCCATGTTTAGCCTGTTTGGACATATGGTAAGTTCTTCAAGCTTCTAATCAAACTAGGATGAATCACTATGGAAAAGCTTGATTTGGAAACATTATTCAGTGGAGAGTCTCCATGAAGTTGAATAAATCCCAAAGGAGTTATGTTTTAGAAGTTATTCCACTTTCTAATTAAGATATCCATGTTTAGCCTGTTTGGACATATGACAAGTTCTTCAAGCTTTTAATCAAACCAGGATGAATCACTATGTAAGAAGCTTGATTTGGAACCATTATTCAGTGGACGGTCTCAATGAAGTTTAATAAATCCCAAAGGAGTTATGTTTTAGAAATTATTCCACTTTCTAAACAAGATATTCATATTTAGCTTTTTTGGACATATGCCAAGTTCTTCAAACTTCTAATCAAACCAGGATGAATCACTATGTAAAAAGCTTGATTTGACACCATTAATCAATGGAGATTCTTTCATGAAGTCGAATAAATCACATAGGAGTTATTTTAAATAAGTTATTCCACTTTCTAGTCAAGATATTCATATTTAGCTTTTTTGGACATATTGCAAGTTTTTTAAACTTCTAATCAAACCAGGATGGATCACTATGTAAGAATTATTTAATGGGAGTCTCCATGAAGTTGAATAAATCCCAAAGAGTTATGTTTTAGAAGTTATTCCACTTTCTAATTAGGATATCCATATTTAGCTTTTTTGGACATATGACAAGTTCTTCAAGCTCCTAATCAAACCAGGATGAATCACTATGTAAGAATCTTAATTTGGGACCATTATTCAGTGGAGAGTATCCATGAAGTTGAATAAATCCCAAAGGATTTATGTTTAAGAAGTTATTCCACTTTCTAATCAAGATATCCATGTTTAGCCTGTTTGGACATATGGCAAGTTCTTCAAGCTTTTAATCAAACCAGGATGAATCACTATGTAAGAAGCTTGATTTGGAACCATTATTCAGTGGACGGTCTCCATGAAGTTTAATAAATCCCAAAGGAGTTATGTTTTAGAAGTTATTCCGCTTTCTAATCAGGATATTCATATTTAGCTTTTTGGACATATGCCAAGTTCTTCAAACTTCTAAACAAACCTGGATGAATCACTATGTAAAAAGCTTGATTTGACACTATTAATCAATTGAGATTCTTTCATGAAGTCGAATAAATCACATAGGAGTTATGTTGAATAAGTTATTCCACTTTCTAATCAAGATATTCCTATTTAGCTTTTTGGACATATGGCAAGTTTTTCAAACTTCTAATCAAACCAGGATGGATCACTATGTAAGAATTATTTAATGGGAGTCTCTATGAAGTTGAATAAATCCCAAAGAGTTATGTTTTAGAAGTTATTCCACTTTCTAATCAGGATATCCATATTTAGATTTTTTGGACATATGACAAGTTCTTCAAGCTCTTAATCAAACCAGGATGAATCGCTATGTAAGAATCTTGATTTGGGACCATTATTCAGTGGAGAGTATCCATAAAGTTGAATAAATCCCAAAGGAGTTATGTTTAAGAATTTATTCCACTTTCTAATCAAGATATCCATGTTTAGCCTGTTTGGACATATGGCAAGTTCTTCAAGCTTCTAATCAAACCAGGATGAATCAGTATGTAAGAAGCTTGATTTGGAACCACTATTCAGTGGAGGGTCTCCATGAAGTTTAATAAACCCCAAAGGTGTTATGTTTTATAAGTTATTCCACTTTCTAATCAAGATATCCATATTTACCTTTTTGGACATATGACAAGTTCTTCAAACTTCTAATCAAACCAGGATGAATCACTATGTAAAAAGCTTGATTTGACACCATTAATCAATGGAGATTCTTTCATGAAGACGAATAAATCACATAGGAGTTTTGTTGAATAAGTTTTTCCAGTTTCTAATTAAGATATCCATGTTTAGCATATTTGGACATATGGCAAGTTCATCAAGCTTCTAATCAAAGCAGGATGAATCACTATGTAAGAAGCCTTATTTGGAACCATTATTCAGTGGAGAGTATTCATAAAGTCGAATAAATCACATAGGAGTTATGTTGAATAAGTTATTCCACTTTCTAATCAGGATATCCATGTTTAGCATGTTTGGACATATGGCAAGTTCGTCAAGCTTCTAATCAAACCAGGATGAATCACTATGCAAGAAGCCTTATTTGGAACCATTATCCAGTGGAGAGTATTCATGAAGTTGAATAAATCCAAAAGGAGTTATGTTTAAGAAGTTATTCCACTTTCTAATCAGGATATCCATGTTTAGCCTGTTTGGACATATGGCAAGTTCTTCAAGCTTTTAATCAAACCAGGATGAATCACTATGTAAGAAGCTTGATTTGGAACCATTATTCAGTGAAGAGTCTCCATGAAGTTGAATAAATCCCAAAGGAGTTATGTTTTAGAAGTTATTCCACTTTCCAATCAGGATATCCATATTTAGCTTTTTTGAACATATGGCAAGTTCTTCAAACTTCTAATTAAACCAGGATGAATCACTATGTAAAAAGCTTGATTTGACACCATTAATCAATGGAGATTCTGTCATGAAGTTGAATAAATCACATAGGAGTTATGTTGAATAAGTTATTCTACTTTCTAATCAAGATATCCATGTTTAGCCTGTTTGGAAATATGGCAGGTTCGTCAAGCTTCTAATCAAACCAAGATGAATCACTATGTAAGAAGCGTTATTTGGAACCATTATTCAGTGGAAAGTATTCATGAAGTCGAATAAATCACATAGGAGTTATGTTGAATAAGTTATTCCACTTTCTAATCAGGATATCCATATTTAGCTTTTTTGGACATATGGCAAGTTCTTCAAGCTCCTAATCAAACCAGGATGAATTACTATGCAAGAAGCTTGATTTGGAACCATTATTTAGTGAAGATTATCCATGAAGTTGAATAAATCCCAAAGGAGTTATGTTTAAGAAGTTATTCCACTTTCTAATCAAGATATCCATGTTTAGCCTGTTTGGACATATGGCAAGTTCTTCAAACTTCTAATCAAACCATGATGAATCACTATTTAAGAAGCTTGATTTGGAACCATTATTCAGTGGAGGGTCTCCATGAAGTTTAATAAATCCAAAAGGAGTTATGTTTTAGAAGTTATTCCACTTTCTAATCAAGATATCCATATTTAGCTTTTTTGGACATATGGCAAGTTCTTCAAAATTCTAATCAAACCAGGATGAATCACTATGTAAAAAGTTTGATTTGACACCATTAATCAATGGAGATTCTTTCATGAAGACGAATAAATCACATAGGAGTTTTGTTGAATAAGTTTTTCCACTTTCTAATCAAAATATCCATGTTTAGCCTGTTTGGACATATGGCAAGTTCGTCAAGCTTCTAATCAACCCAGGATGAATCACTATGTAAGAAGCCTTATTTGGAACCATTATTTAGTCGAGAGTATTCATGAAGTCGAATAAATCACATAGGAGTTATCTTGAATAAGTTATTCCACTTTCTAATCAGGATATCCATGTTTAGCATGTTTGGACATATGGCAAGTTTGTCAAGCTTCTAATCAAACGAGGATGAATCACTACGCAAGAAGCCTTATTTGGAACCATTATCCAGTGGAGAGTATTCATGAAGTTGAATAAATCCAAAAGGAGTTATGTTTAAGAAGTTATTCCACTTTCTAATCAGGATATCCATGTTTAGCCTGTTTGGACATATGGCAAGTTCTACAAGCTTTTAATCAAACCAGGATGAATCACTATGTAAGAAGCTTGATTTGGAACCATTATTTAGTGAAGAGTCTCCATGAAGTTGAATAAATCCCAAATGAGTTATGTTTTAGAAGTTATTCCACTTTTTAATCAAGATATCCATGTTTAGCCTGTTTGGACATATGGCAAGTTCTTCAAGCTCCTAATCAAACCAGGATGAATCACTATGTAAGAATCTTTATTTGGAACCATTATTCAGTGGAGTGTATCCTTGAAGTTGAATAAATCCCAAAGGAGTTATGTTTAAGAAGTTATTCCACTTTTTAATCAAGATATCCATGTTTAACCTGTTTGGATATATGGCAAGTTCTTCAAACTTCTAATCAAACCAGAATGAATCACAATGTAAGAAGCTTGATTTGGAACCATTATTCAGTAGAGGGTCTCCATGAAGTTTAATAAATCCCAAAGGAGTTATGTTTTAGAATTTATTCCACTTTCTAATCAGGATATCCATATTTAGCTTTTTTGGACATATGGCAAGTTCTTCAAACTTCTAATCAAACCAGGATGAATCACTATGTAAAAAGCTTGATTTGGCACCATTAATCAGTGGAGAGTCTTTCATGAAGTCGAATAAATCACATAGGAGTTATGTTGAATAAGTTATTCCACTTTCTAATCAGGATATCCATGTTAAGCCAGTTTGGACATATGGCAAGTTCATCAAGCCTCTAATCAAACCACAATGAATAACTATGCAAGAAGCCTTATTTGGAACCATTATTCAGTGGAGAGTATTCATGAAGTTGAATAAATCCCAAAGGAGTTATGTTTAAGAAGTTATTCCACTTTCTAATCAGGATATCCATATTTAGCTTTTTTGGACATATGGCAAGTTCTTCAAGCTCCTAATCAAACCAGGATGAATTACTATGCAAGAAGCTTGATTTGGAACCAATATTCAGTGTAGAATATCCATGAAGTTGAATATATCCCAAAGGAGTTATATTTAAGAAGTTATTCCATTTTCTAATCAAGATATCCATGTTTAGCCAGTTTGGACATATGGCAAGTTCTTTAAGCTTCTAATCAAACCAGGATGAATCACTATGTAAGAAGCTTGATTTGGAACCATTATTCAGTGGAGGGTCTCCATGAAGTTTAATAAATCCCAAAGGAGTTATGTTTTCGAAGTTATTCCACTTTCTAATCAAGATATCCATATTTAGCTTTTTGGACATATGGCAAGTTCTTCAAAATTCTAATCAAACCAGGATGAATCACTATGTAAAAAGTTTTATTTGACACCAATAGTCAATGGAGATTCTTTCATGAAGTCGAATCAATCACATAGGAGTTATGTTGAATAAGTTATTCCACTTTCTAATCAAAATATCCATGTTTAGCCTGTTTGGACATATGGCGAGTTCTTCAAGCTTCTAAACAAACCATGATGAATCACTATGTAAGAAGCTTGATGTGGAACCATTATTCAGTGGAGGGTCTCCATGAAGTTTAATAAATCCCAAAGGAGTTATGTTTTAGAAGTTATTCCACTTTTTAATCAATATCCATGTTTAGCCTGTTTGGACATATGGCACGTTCTTCAAGCCTCTAATCAAACTAGGATGAATCACTATGGAAAAAGCTTGATTTGGAACCATTATTCAGTGGAGAGTCTCCATGAAGTCGAATAAATCACATAGGAGTTATCTTGAATAAGTTATTCCACTTTCTAATCAGGATTTCCATGTTTAGCATGTTTGGACATATGGCAAGTTTGTCAAGCTTCTAATCAAATGAGGATGAATCACTACGCAAGAAGCCTTATTTGGAACCATTATCCAGTGGGGAGTATTCATGAAGTTGAATAAATCCAAAAGGAGTTATGTTTAAGAAGTTATTCCACTTTCTAATCAGGATATCCATGTTTAGCCAGTTTGGACATATGGCAAGTTCATCAAGCCTCTAATCAAACCACAATGAATCACTATGCAAGAAGCCTTATTTGGAACCATTATTCAGTGGATAGTATTCATGAAGTTGAATAAATCCCAAAGGAGTTATGTTTAAGAAGTTATTCCACTTTCTAATCAGGATATCCATATTTAGCTTTTTTGGACATATGTCAAGTTCTTCAAGCTCCTAATCAAACCAGGATGAATTACTATGCAAGAAGCTTGATTTGGAACCAATATTCAGTGGAGAATATCCATGAAGTTAAATATATCCCTAAGGAGTTATGTTTAAGAAGTTATTCCATTTTATAATCAAGATATCCATGTTTAGCCAGTTTGGACATATGGCAAGTTCTTTAAGCTTCTAATCAAACCAGGATGAATCACTATGTAAGAAGCTTGATTTGGAACCATTATTCAGTGGAGGGTCTCCATGAAGTTTAATAAATCCCAAAGGAGTTATGTTTTCGAAGTTATTCCACTTTATAATCAATATATCCATATTTAGTTTTTTTGGACATCTGACAAGTTCTTCAAAATTCTAATCAAACCAGGATGAATCACTATGTAAAAAGTTTGATTTGACACCATTAATCAATGGAGATTCTTTCATGAAGTCGAATCAATCACATAGGAGTTACGTTGAATAAGTTATTCCACTTTCTAATCAGGATATCCATGTTTAGCTTGTTTGGACATATGGCAAGTTCTTCAAGCTTCTAATAAAACCAAGATGAATTACTATGCAAAAAGATTGATTTGGAACCATTATTCACTGGAGAGTATCCATGAAGTTGAATAAATCCCAGAGGCTTTATGTTTAAGAAGTTTATTCTTCTTTCTAATCAGGATACCCATGTTTAGCCTGTTTGGACATATGGCAAGTTCTTCAAGCTTCTAATCAATCCATGATGAATCACTATGTAAGAAGCTTTATTTGGAACCATTATTCATTGAAGGGTCTCCATGAAGTTTAATAAATCCCAAAGGAGTTATGTTTTAGATGTTATTCCACTTTCTAATCAGGATATACATGTTAAGCATGTTTGGACATATGGCAAGTTTTTCAAGCTTCTAATCAAACCAGGATGAATCACTATGTAAGAAGCTTGATTTGGAAACATTATTCAGTGGAGAGTATCCATGAAGTTGAATCAATCCCAAAGGGGTTATGTTTAAGAAGTTATTCTTCTTTCTAATCCGGATACCCATGTTTAGCCTGTTTGGACATATGGCAAGTTCTTCAAACTTCTAATAAAACCAGGATGAATCACTATGTAAGAAGCTTTTTTTGGAACCATTATTCAGTGGAGGGTCTCCATGAAGTTTAATAAATCCCAAAGGAGATATGTTTTAGAATTTATTCCACTTTCTAATCAGGATTTCCATATTTAGCTTTCTTGGACCTATGGCAAGTTCTTCAAACTTCTAATCAAACCAGGATGAATCACTATGTAAAAATTTTGATTTGACACCATTAATCAATGGAGATTCTTTCATGAAGTCGAATCAATTTACATAGGAGTTATGTTGAATAAGTTATTCCACTTTCTAATCAGGATATCCATGTTTAGCTTGTTTGGACATATGGCAAGTTCTTCAAGCTTCTAATAAAACCAGGATGAATTACTATGCAAAAAGCTTGATTTGGAACCATTATTCAGTGGAGAGTATCCATGAAGTTGAATAAATCCCAAAGGATTTATGTTTAAGAAGTTATTCTTCTTTCTAATCAGGATACCCATGTTTAGCCTGTTTGAACATATGGCAAGTTCTTCAAGCTTCTAATCAAACCAGGATGAATCACTATGTAAGAAGCTTGATTTGGAACCATTATTCAATGGAAGGTTTCCATGAAGTTGAATAAATCCGAAAGGAGTTATGTTTAAGAAGTTATTCCACTTTCTAATCAGGATATCCATGTTTAGCCTGTTTGGATATATGGCAAGTTCTTCAAGCTTTTAATCAAAACAGGATGAATCACTATGTAAGAATCTTGATTTGGAACCATTAATAAGTGGAGAGTCTTTCATGAAGTTGAGTAAATCTCATAGGAGTTATGTTTTAGAACTTATTCCACTTTCTAATCAGGATATCAATATTTAGCTTTTTGGACATATGGAAAGTTCTTCAAGCTTCTAATCAAACCAGGGTGAATCACTATGCAAGAAGCTTGATTTGGAACCATTAATCAATGGATATTCTTTCAGGAAGTTGAATAAATCCCATAGGAGTTATGTTGAAGAAGTTATTCCACTTTCTAATCAGGATATCCATGATTAGCCTGTTTGGACATATGGCAAGTTTTTCATGCTTCTAAACAAACCAAGATGAATCACTATGTAAGAAGCTTGATTTGGAACCATTATTCAGTGGATAGTATCCATGAAGTTGAATAAATCCCAATGGAGTTATGTTTAAGAAGTTATTCCACTTTCTAATCACGATATCCATGTTTAGCATGTTTGGACATATGACAAGTTCTTGAAGCTTCTAATCAAACTAGGATGAATCACTATGTAAGAAGCTTGATTTGGAACCATTATTTAGTGGAGAGTATCCATGAAGTTGAATAAATCCAAAAGGAGTTATTTTTAAGAAGTTATTCCACTTTCTAATCAGTATATCCATGTTTAGCCTGTTTGGACATATGGCAAGTTCTTCAAGCTTCTAATCAAACCAGGATGAATCACTATGTAATAAGCTTGATTTGGAACCATTATTTAGTGGAGAGTATCCATGAAGTTGAATAAATCCGAAAGGAGTTATGTTTAAGAAGTTATTCCACTTTTTAATCAGGATATCCATGTTTAGCATGTTTGGACATATGGCAAGTTCTTCAAGCGTCTAACCAAACCAGGATGAATCACTATGTAGGAAGCTTGATTTGGAACCATTACTTTCTAGTGGAGAGTATCCATGAAGTTGAATAAATCCCAAAGGAGTTATGTTTAAGAAGTTATTCTACTTTCTAATTAGGATCTATGTTTAGCCTGTTTGGACATATGGTGTTGAAATGAAGAAAGCACTGACCAGAAAGAAGAAGCTGGTTCATGATCCAAGTATTGATAGAGAGAAATAAAGAAGACAAGAAGAAATGATCTGGATACTTCAAGTTGAGACTGTTTCATACATACTTGTGAATCAAGTCTTTGTTAGAATGGAGAAGAAAGAAGCATGGCTGAGTGTGATCAAGATGTCTTGCACAAAGAAGATCAAGAGAAGATTAATGAAATGATAGGCAAGAAGAAGAGAAGAGTTCGAGTATTTGAAGATAAAGTCTTTCCGTACAGTCTTGACTTCTAATCAACCAAGCTTGAGCTAGAGTGTCTTCGAAGGCAAGGGAAGAGTGAAACTCGTCCAGTTTCAGCCTGAGAAGCAGATTTGAATTTAAATAAGGCTTCTGACCATTGGAGAGAGAGGCTAGACAAGTGGGGATTTAAATAGAATAAAAGTCACATGTTCTCTTAAGAGAAAGAGCTGTTGGTGTGCTGTCCCTTTCACCTTGTCCAGAACACCATTATTTATTGTTTTATTTGAATTCTTGTAATGTCTATATAAGGAAGCTGCATGCAAGATAATAAACTAAGGAGAAAGTTCTTCTCTGTTCACATACTTGGTTACTCTCTCTCTCTCTCTCATTACTCACGAAATTCTCCTCCTCTCTACTCTCTGGTTACCTAAGTTACTCACAATCTCTTATTCTCTTAGACTCTCTTCATACTCTCTTCATACTCCTTACTTATACTTCATCACCTACACTCACTCTTCATCACCTAGTATTTCCTTCTCTCTGGTTCAAAGAGAACCAGGAGCTCATTGCCAGTTTACCCTAACTATTCATACTCTTTTCTAACATGGTATCAGAGCTTACAAGCTCCTGAAAACCTTTCTTACTTCCGCAAACTCTGTCTAAAAACTTTGTCAATTTCTGTTCATAATCTCCTTGGATACAACTCTTTATCCACTGGTCCAAAGGTCCTCCAAGAGGGAAGAACCCCACCAGTACTGAAGATAGGTGTGTATGCCAATCTTTGAAGCCCCAAGAAAGCTTTAGCAATTTCAGGAAAAATCTGCAAGCTTGGATTATTGTTCATCTCTCTTGAGAACACTCTTTTACCCAGCAGTCCATAGCTCTCGAAGAAGGAAAATCAACTAATATGGCGTGTCCAGGGACTCTCAAGAGGTTAAGGTGTTTCAGAATAAAGAAAATAACTCTTGAAAGCAAAGGTGTATGGGGCAATGCCTCAAATAAAGCTCCATGGAAAATCTGCAAAGTTTCTGCTCATGGAGATGGATGGCGACCAGAAGCTCTCTCTCTATCCAAAGAAGCTGGAGGAGACGAGGGGACCACAATAAATTCTCAATAAGCCCCCATGGGCTGGAGGTTCAAGAAACCAGCTCAGGTTTCTTGTTTGTAAGCATGACCTCCATTCTTTTGTATGAGCAGTGTGTCTGTCTATATTTTGCTGATGTTATCTTAAGGTGTTAGTAGTCAGCTTGTTGGATTTATCTATTTTCTGCCTTAGGAATGTTATTAAACTTGCTAAGTTGTCTAGATGAATTTATGGTATTTTAGGTTTGATTTATTATCTTGTATTGTCTTGAATTCAGTTGCTTAGTATATCTTAAGTTGTTTAAAGACTATGTTTTCTTGTTTAGTCTCCCTCCTGAAATGATATTTAAAATTATCCTGTTATTTTGTCTGGTTCATTGTCTAGAAATCTGTATGTCTTGAGTATAGGTTGTTGTTCTTGTCTAATCTCTGTTTCTGAAAATTATTCCAAAAAAAAAAAAAAAAATTGTCTAGAAAATTATTTGGCTTTTATCTTAAAATTATCTTAAAATGTTGTTTAGATGTGGTGTTAGGTTGTGGTGTTTCTGTGATTGCTTGAATGCTTAGTTATGATAGTTAGGAACACAGTGTTGTTGCTTGGACATAATAGAGAAAGTCTCTGCCCATTGTGTGTTTTGTGTGTTAAGATGTTTTCGAGATCAGACTTGGTGAAAAACCAATGTTCTGATCTCTGGTTTGTATAGTGATGCTTGTCTTTAGTTGTGTTGACAGGTTCTAAATGCCTTGTGATGCCTTCTACATATCAAGCACAAGCTCAAAGATCACACCCTGTGAAGACTGCTCAAACCGATTAGCTTGAATCTACTTCAAGATGGAGTCAACAAGAGCCAGGGTTCTCTCAGTCATTCTCAGGGGCCCTATCTTCTCCTCTGGTTGTGTATAGTGAAGTCTGACAGGAGGACAAGAGGGGATCCAAAAGGGTGAGCTTTGCAACAGAAATAATCACACAAGGAGAAGGAGTTGGGTAATGAACCCAAACTCCAAATCTGCCAAACTCAGACGAGCAGTGTCTATGGAGGTTCAAGGAACCAGCTCCGGTTCGTTGGCTGTAAGATAAACCTCATAACCCTGAATAATAGCTTGTGTAATGTTTCTGGTTGTGTTGAGTGGTGAATTGTTGTGTCTAGTTCCTGTCCATGTTTATTTGTTTGTGTTCCTAGAAGTGTCTGCCTAGGTTGATATTGCATTTATGGTAGTTTGAAACTGATCAGGATGTTTGTCATTGTGATTTCTATCTTAAGATTGTTAAGCATCTAGAAGTGAATTTCTGGTTGTTGCATTTATAAAAAAAAAAAAAAAAAAAAAGTGTTTAGGGTTCAGAAGTCTGCTAGATTTTTATGTCTTGTTTCTGCCTCAGATTGTTTATGATATTGCCTTGTTTTGATCATTTCCATGAATGCCTTGTTAGAAGTCTAATTGTGTTGCCTAGATATGTTACTGCATTCATGAGAATTTAAAATCAGTTAAGGTATTTGTCATCTTCTAGCTGCTGCCTTAGGTTGAAAGCATCTAGATGTTCATATCTTGTTAAGGTTGATAAATGTTGCCTAAATGTTCTGTGAGTGATGATTGATCATTCCTGGTATTTAGAGAAAGTGTGTGCATGATCTTGTTCCTGATTCTTGGTCTTGTTTCAAGCTCATTGCATTTTGTTTTTGAGCAGTGGCGACCAGTCTTGATGTTATTCAAGTATCTGGTCCCATTCTGATGTTACTAATCCCTATCTGAGTTGTAATGGTGTGTAGGACATAAGATGTGACTATAAGAACAAAAGAAAAAACAAGAAAAGGGATGCCCATGTTGATCAGAGCCTGCACAAGATGCATATTAATAAGTGAAGCTCATATCAAGCTTATCTCCTTCACTATACTCGGAGCCAAGCTTGAAGGGGGCAGTAAATGAGCTTACATGGCCTATCTGGAAATAATTGCAAGAAGAATTCAGGAAGGAGAGCAACAACTTGGTGTTAGAACAGATGGCCATCAGAGACTACTTGACAAGAATATCAGGTGGAGAGGCAAGCTGATTGGAATGCTATGAATCAGCCCAAGGCATGGAGTTAGAACAGTTACCTTCTGGTTGGGAAGCTATGGATAAGCTTCTACATGGAGTTAGAACAGTTACCTTCAGTTGGGAAGCTATGAATCAGCCCATAGCATGTGTGCTTGTACCTGGTTGATGAAGCTTCAAGAAGAGGCTGGAATGGTGATTTCAAAGTAAGGGGATTAAGTGATCAGTCTGAAGAAACTGTCACTCATCAATCTTACCAGCAATAGGCAAGGATGCAAGGAGTATTCAACTAGGGACATTCTTGGCTGAGCAATCACAAGTCTTGCTGATCAAGGCTTCTCAAGGAGGGGAGTTAAGATGGCAGGATCATGGAGTTGCAAAGTCCCCCTACATGTTGAGTCTTCAAGTGAACAATGCAAAGGCTGGTTGAAAGAAGGAATGGCGTTGGGATGCAAGCGGATCAGGTACCTATTGAGCTCTTAAGCAAATTCAGACTTGGATCTAACCCCTAAATGGAGGCAAGAAGCCAGAAGAAAGGGGGAGACAATCTCTGGTTATAAGAAGAAGCTCAAAGGTTTTTTTAAGTGTGAAGCAAGTGGCGCCTAATCTGAGTTTGAAGTAAGGAGCGCATGCTTGTCACTGAAGAGAGGCCATGATCCCGGGTTTATGAGTCCCAAAATTGTCATAAGGCTCATAAACCCACTGGCCAATCCCTAGGCTGAGATGCTTGCACTCTTTTTCCCTAAGTATTGGTTTTATCCCACGAGGTTTTCCACACTTAGGTTTTTAATGAGGCAAGCACTCTCAGTTCCAAGCTTGCGCAAGGATCTCCTATGGTCAAGCTGGAGTGGGAGTATTGAAATGAAGAAAGCACTGACCAGAAAGAAGAAGCTGGTTCATGATCCAAGTATTGATAGAGAGAAATAAAGAAGACAAGAAGAAGTGATTTGGATACTTCAAGTTGAGACTGGTACATACATACTTGTGAATCAAGTCTTTGTTAGAATGGAGAAGAAAGAAGCATGGCTGAGTGTGATCAAGATGTCTTGCACAAAGAAGATCAAGAGAAGATTAATGAAATGATAGGCAACAAGAAGAGAAGAGTTCGGGTATTTGAAGATAAAGTCTGTCCGTACAGTCTTGACTTCCAATCAACCAAGCTTGAGCTAGAGTGTCTTGGAAGGCAAGGGAAGAGTGAAACTCGTCCAGTTTCAGCCTGAGAAGCAGATTTGAATTTAAATAAGGCTTCTGACCATTGGAGAGAGAGGCTAGACAAGTGGGGATTTAAATAGAATAAAAGTCACATGTTCTCTTAAGAGAAAGAGCTGTTGGTGTGCTGTCCCTTTCACCTTGTCCAGAACACCATTGTTTATTGTTTTATTTGAATTTTTGTAATGTCTATATAAGGAAGCTGCATGCAAGATAATAAACTAAGGATAAAGTTCTTCTCTCTTCACATACTTGGTTACTCTCTCTCTCTCTCTCATTACTCACGAAATTCTCCTCCTCTTTACTCTCTGGTTACCTAAGTAACTCACAATCTCTTATTCTCTCATACTCTCTTCATACACTCTTCATACTCCTTACTTATACTTCATCACCTATACTCACTCTTCATCACCTAGTCTTTCCTTCTATCTTGTTCAAAGAGAACCAGGAGCTCATTGCCAGTTTACCCTAACTATTCATACTCTTTTCTAACATATGGCAAGTTCTTCAAGCTTTTAATAAAACCATGATGAATCACTATGTAACAAGCTTTATTTGGAACCATTAATAAGTGGAGAGTCTTTCATGAAGTTGAATAAATCTCATAGGAGTTATGTTGAATAAGTTATTCCACTTTCTAATCAGGATATCCATGTTTAGCCTGTTTGGACATATGGCAAGTTCTTCAAGCTTCTAATCAAACCAGAATGAATCACTATGTAAACAGCTTGATTTGGAACTATTAATAAGTGGAGAGTCTTTCATGAAGTTGAATAAATCTCATAGGAGTTATGTTGAATAAGTTATTCCACTTTATAATTAGGATATCCATGTTTAGCCTGTTTGGACATATGGAAAGTTCTTCAAGCTTTAATCAAACCAGGACGAATCACTATGCAAGAAGCTTGATTTGGAACCATTATTCAGTGGTGAGTATCCATGAAGTTGAATAAATCCCAAAGGAGTTATGTTTAAGAAGTTATTCCACTTTCTAATCAGGATATCCATGTTTAGCTTGTTTGGACATATGGCAATTTCTTCAAGCTCCTAATCAAACCAGGATTAATCACTATGTAAGAAGCTTGATTTGGAACCATTATTCAGTACAGATTATACATGAAATTGAATAAATCCCAAAGGAGTTATGTTTAAGAAGTTATTCCACTTTCTAATCAGGATACCCATGTTTAGCATGTTTGGACATATGGCAAGTGATGCAACCATGGTTGAACCAACTGACTATTCAACAAAGGATAAACCGGGATGGCTGAATGGAAAGCTTGAAGATGAACCTAAGGCTGGAATGGAGCATGCTGAGCTTATTTCTCACTCAAGTTACAATGAAGATGTGATCAGATTCGAGTTTGGACTTTTCTCAGCTCAAGACAAGATCAGAAACCAAAGAAATTAAAGGAAGCATTGACTTGCTTGGTATAGTATGAGACAGAACCAAATCAGCCATGAAAATCAAGTGAAGAAGTCAGCCTAAATAATTATTATTGAGTTTTCAAGACAATTTTAGTTTTAATTAAGTTTTTCTTATTTTTCTACAAATTTAGGACTTTTCCATTTCCTTCTTCTCTACTTAAACTCTCTTTTGTTTTCAGAAACATTATTCACTCTTTTTATCAAAAACTCTCTCTAATTTTGTGAATCCTTTGTTCATCCTTGAACATAGATTGCTAGGAGTTCATTCTCTAAGTGCAAAATCTTGTCTTTGATCACAAACAGAGTTCATTCTCTTGATCTTAGACTCATCTACACAAGATCTGATCAGTCCATAGATCATTTCTGAAGATCATTCCATCAAACCATCCATCATTAAAATCAACCCATATCTCTCTCAAACCAGAAGATCATCCTTCATAGAATCAGGGACAAAAAGGATCTCCTCATAAGGGATTCATCAAGTGGTATCAGAGCAGATTTGAAGGCTCTTGATCTGGGTTTGAATCTGAAACTCTCAAAAATCTGGGTTTGATTTCTTCTTCTTTGTTTTGGGGAATCTGATTTCTTTTTCTCTGTAATTTTCTCATAAAGTTCTTATCTTTCTATCTGTATAATCTGCAAGAGGGCCAACCAGATTAAAAAGAAAAAAAAAGAATTTTTAAAAGTTGAAGAGAAATCCAACTTGGCTGAAGAGAAATCCAGCCCTGGTGGTAAAGCCTCTTGCAAACAAAAATCTTGCAATCTTTCTATCTCTTTCTTCTGTTTTGGGGTTGGGGAATTGATCTCTAAAAGCTTGATCTTTGTTTGTTGCTGAGCTACAGGATTCACAGAGAAAACTCACTGAAAAATCAGAGAAACACTTGAGAGAAGAGAGGCTTTGGCTATTCATATATGTGCTAACTTTTCTTGTTGAGATTGTAACAGGAAACCATGGCTGGAGATGTCAGTAAAAGAAAGGAGGCACCAACTTTGACATTGAATAAATTGCAGATGGAAGCAATGATTTCTGAGATCATGAATAGAATGAAAAAGACTGATCTTTTACAAAAGAAACATGATGATGACTTCTTTGGTAATGTTTCTCAGGTCCAGAAGGATGCTAGGATCAAAAGGAGG
>MU106065.1:271024-290432 GCA_012274485.2 Sinapis alba | reverse complement strand
CTGACTATTCAACAAAGGATAAACCGGGATGGCTGAATGGAAAGCTTGAAGATGAACCTAAGGCTGGAATGGAGCATGCTGAGCTTATTTCTCACTCAAGTTACAATGAAGATGTGATCAGATTCGAGTTTGGACTTTTCTCAGCTCAAGACAAGATCAGAAACCAAAGAAATTAAAGGAAGCAATGACTTGCTTGGTATAGTATGAGACAGAACCAAATCAGCCACGAAAATCAAGTGAAGAAGTCAGCCTAAATAATTATTATTGAGTTTTCAAGACAATTTTAGTTTTAATTAAGTTTTTCTTATTTTTCTACAAATTTAGGACTTTTCCATTTCCTTCTTCTCTACTTAAACTCTCTTTTGTTTTCAGAAACATTATTCACTCTTTTTATCAAAAACTCTCTCTAATTTTGTGAATCCTTTGTTCATCCTTGAACATAGATTGCTAGGAGTTCATTCTCTAAGTGCAAAATCTTGTCTTTGATCACAAACATAGTTCATTCTCTTGATCTTAGACTCATCTACACAAGATCTGATCAGTCCATAGATCATTTCTGAAGATCATTCCATCAAACCATCCATCATCAAAATCAACCCATATCTCTCTCAAACCAGAAGATCATCCTTCATAGAATCAGGGACAAAAAGGATCTCCTCATAAGGGATTCATCAGCAAGTTCTTAAGGGTTCTAATCAAACCAGGATGAATCACTATGTAAACAGCTTGATTTGGAACCATTAATAAGTGGAGAGTCTTTCATGAAGTTGAATAAATCTCATAGGAGTTATGTTGAATAAGTTATTCCACTTTATAATCAAGATATCCATGTTTAGCCTGTTTGGATATATGGCAAGTTCTTCAAGCTTCTAATCAAACCAGGATAAATCACTATGTAAGAAGCTTGATTTGGAACCATTATTCAGTGGATAGTATCCATGAAGTTGAAACAATCCCAAAGGAGTTATGTTTAAGAAGTTATTTCACTTTCTAATCAGGATATCCATGTTTAGCTTGTTTGGACATATGGCAAGTTCTTGAAGCTTGTTATCAAACCAGGATGAATCACTATGCAAGAAGCTTGATTTGGAACCATTATTCAGTGGAGAGTATC
This sequence comes from Sinapis alba, assembly GCA_012274485.2. NCBI lineage: Eukaryota > Viridiplantae > Streptophyta > Magnoliopsida > Brassicales > Brassicaceae > Sinapis > Sinapis alba. Next base: position 289,318 of record MU106065.1, on the reverse strand, counting down.
CATGAAGTTGAATAAATCCCAAAGGAGTTATGTTGAAGAAGTTATTCAACTTTCTAATCATGATATCCATGTTAACCTGTTTGGACATATGGCAAGTTCTTCAAGCTTTTAATAAACCCAGGATGAATCACTATGTAAGAAGCTTGATTTGGAACCATTAATAAGTGGAGAGTCTTTCATGAAGTTGAATAAAACTAATAAGAGTTATGTTGAATAAGTTATTGCACTTTCTAATCAGGATATCCATGTTTAGCCTGTTTGGACATATGGCAAGTTCTTCAAGCTTCTAAACAAACCAAGATGAATCACTATGTAAGAAGCTTGATTTGGAACCATTATTCAGTGGAGAGTATTCATGAAGTTGAATAAATCCCAAAGGAGTTATGTTTAAGAAGTTATTCCACTTTCTAATCAGGATACCCATGTTTAGCATGTTTGGACATTGGCAAGTTCTTCAAGCTTCTAATCAAACCAGAATGAATCACTATGTAAATAGCTTGATTTGGAACCATTAATAAGTGGAGAGTATTTCATGAAGTTGAATCAATCTCATAGGAGTTATGTTGAATAAGTTATTCCACTTTATAATCAGGATATCCATGTTTAGCCTGTTTGGACATATGGCAAGTTTTTCAAGCTTCTAATCAAACCAGGATGAATCACTATGTAAGAAGCTTGATTTGGAACCATTATTCAGTGGATAGTATCCATGAAGTTGAAACAATCCCAAAGGAGTTATGTTTAAGAAGTTATTCCATTTTCTAATCAGGATATCCATGTTTAGCTTGTTTGGACATATGGCAAGTTCTTGAAACTTGTAATCAAACCAGGATGAATCAATATGCAAGAAGCTTGATTTGGAACCATTATTGAGTGGAGAGTATCCATGAAGTTGAATAAATCCCAAAGGAGTTATGTTGAAGAAGTTATTCCACTTTCTAATCAGGATATCCATGTTAACCTGTTTGGACATATGGCAAGTTCTTCAAGCTTTTAATAAAACCAGGATAAATCACTATGTAAGAAGATTGATTTGAAACCATTAATCAATGGAGATTCTTTCATGAAGTTGAATAAATCCCAAAGGAGTTATGTTGAAGAAGTTCTTCATGCTTCTAAACAAACCAAGATGAATCACTATGTAAGAAGCTTGATTTGGAACCATTATTCAGTGGAGAGTATCCATGAATTTTAATCAATCCCAAAGAAGTTATGTTTAAGAAGTTATTCCACTTTCTAATCAGGATATCCTTGTTTAGCATGTTTGGACATATGACAAGTTCTTAAAATTTCTAATCAAACAAGGATGAATCACTATGTAAGAAGCTTGATTTGGAACCATTATTCAGTAGAGAGTATCCATGAAGTTGAATAAATCCCAAAGGAGTTATGTTGAAGAAGTTATTCCACTTTCTAATCAGGATATCTATGTTTAGTCTATTTGGACATATGGCAAGTTCTTCAAGTTTTTATTAAAACCATGATGAATCACTATGTAAGAAGCTTGATTTGGAACCATTAATAAGTGGAGAGTCTTTCATGAAGTTGAATAAATCTCATAGGAGTTATGTTGAATAAGTTATTCCACTTTCTAATCAGGATATCTATGTTTAGCCTGTTTGGACATATGGCAAGTTCTTCAAGCTTCTAATCAAACCAGGATGAATCACTATGTAAGAAGATTGATTTGGAACCATTAATCAATGGAGATTCTTTCATGAAGTTGAATAAATCCCATAGGAGTTATGTTGAAGAAGTTATTCCACTTTCTAATCAGGATATCCATGTTTAACATGTTTGGACATATGGCAAGTTCTTCATGCTTCTAAACAAACCAAGATGAATCAATATGTAAGAAGCTTGATTTGGAACCATTATTCAGTGAAGAGTATCCATGAAGTTGAATCAATCTCAAAGGAGTTATGTTTAAGAAGTTATTCCACTTTCTAATCAGGATATCCATGCTTAGCTTGTTTGGACATATGGCAAGTTCTTGAAGCTTCTTATCAAACCAGGATGAATCACTATGCAAAAAGCTTGATTTGGCACCATTATTCAGTGGAGAGTATCCATGAAGTTGAATAAATCCCAAAGGAGTTATGTTTATGAAGTTATTCTACTTTCTAATCAGGATATCCATGTTTAGCCTGTTTGGACATATGCCAAGTTCTTCAAGCTTCTAATCAAACCAGGATGAGTCACTATGTAAGATGCTTGATTTGGAACCATTATTCAGTGGAGAGTATCGATGAAGTTGAATAAATCCCAAAGGAGTTATGTTTAAGAAGTTATTCCACTTTCTAATCAAGATATCCATGTTTAGCATGTTTGGACATATGGCAAGTTCTTGAAGCTTCTAATCAAACAAGGGTGAATCACTATGTAAGAAGCTTGATTTGGAACCATTATTCAGTGGAGAGTATCCATGAATTTGGATCAATCTCAAAGGAGTTATGTTTAAGAAGTTATTCCACTTTCTAATCAGGATATCCATGCTTAGCTTGTTTGGACATATGGCAAGTTCGTGAAGCTTCTAATCAAACCAGGATGAATCACTATGCAAAAAGCTTGATTTGGAACCTTTTATTCAGTGGAGAGTATCCATGAAGTTGAATAAATCCCAAAGGAGTTATGTTTAAGAAGTTATTCTACTTTCTAATCAGGATATCCATGTTTAGCCTGTTTGGACATATGGCAAGTTCTTCAAGCTTCTAATCAAACCAGGATGAATCACTATGTAAGAACCTTGATTTGTAACCATTATTCAGTGGAGAGTATCCATGAAGTTGAATAAATCCCAAAGGAGTTATGTTTAAGAAGTTATTCCACTTTTTAATCAGATATCCATGTTTAGCATGTTTGGACATATGACAAGTTCTTGAAATTTGTAATCAAACCAGGATGAATCACTATGTAAGAAGCTTGATTTGGAACCATTATTCAGTAGAGAGTATCGATGAAGTTGAATAAATCCCAAAGGAGTTATGTTTAAGAAGTTATTCCACTTTCTAATCAGGATATCCATGTTTAGCCTGTTTGGACATATGGCAAGTTCTTCAAGCTTCTAATCAAACCAGGATGAATCACTATGTAGGAAGCTTGACTTGTAACCATTAATCAATGGAGATTCTTTCATGAAGTTGAATAAATCCCATAGGAGTTATGTTGAAGAAGTTATTCCACTTTCTAATCAGGATATCCATGTTTAGCGTTTTCGGACATATGGCAAGTTCTTCAGGCTTCTAATCAAACCAGGTTAAACACTATGTAAGAAGCTTGATTTGGAACCATTATTCAGTGGAGAGTATCCATGAAGTTGAATCAATCCCAAAGGAGTTATGTTTAAGAAGTTATTCCACTTTCTAATCAGGATATCCATGTTTACCTTGTTTGGACATATGGCAAGTTCTTGAAGCTTGTTATCAAACCAGGATAAATCACTATGCAAGAAGCTTGATTTGGAACCATTATTCAGTGGAGAGTATCCATGAAGTTGAATAAATCCCAAAGGAGTTATGTTGAAGAAGTTATTCCACTTTCTAATCAGGATATCCATGTTAACCTGTTTGGACATATGGCAAGTTCTTCAAGCTTTTAATAAACCCAGGATGAATCACTATGTAAGAAGCTTGATTTGGAACCATTAACAAATGGAGAGTCTTTCATGAATTTGAATAAAACTCATAGGAGTTATGTTGAATAAATTATTCCACTTTCTAATCAGGATATCCATGTTTAGCTTGTTTGGACATATGGCAAGTTCTTCAAGCTTCTAAACAAACCAAGATGAATCACTATGTAAGAAGCTTGATTTGAAACCATTATTCAGTGGAGAGTATCCATGAAGTTGAATCAATCCCAAAGGAGTTATGTTTAAGAAGTTATTCCACTTTCTAATCAGGATATCCATGTTAACCTGTTTGGACATATGGCAAGTTCTTCAAGCTTTTAATAAACCCAGGATAAATCACTATCTAAGAAGATTGATTTGGAACCATTAATCAATGGAGATTCTTTCATGAAGTTGAATAAATCCCATAGGAGTTATGTTGAAGAAGTTATTCCACTTTCTAATCAGGATATCCATGTTTAGCCTGTTTGGACATATGGCAAGTTCTTCAAGCTTCTAAACAAACCAAGATGAATCACTATGTAAGAAGCTTGATTTGAAACCATTATTCAGTGGAGAGTATCCATGAAGTTGAATCAATCCCAAAGGAGTTATGTTTAAGAAGTTATTCCACTTTCTAATCAGGATATCCATGTTTAGCTTGTTTGGACATATGGCAAGTTCTTGAAGGTTGTAATCAAACCAGGATGAATCACTATGCAAGAAGCTTGATTTGGAACCATTATTCAGTGGAGAGTATCCATGAAGTTGAATAAATCCCAAAGGAGTTATGTTGAAGAAGTTATTCCACTTTCTAATAAGGATATCCATGTTAACCTGTTTGGACATATGGCAAGTTCTTCAACCCTTTAATAAAAGCAGGATAAATCACTATATAAGAAGATTGATTTGGAACCATTAATCAATGGAGATTCTTTCATGAAGTTGAATAAATCCCATAGGAGTTATGTTGAAGAAGTTATTCCACTTTCTAATCAGGATATCCATGTTTAGCATGTTTGGACAGATGGCAAGTTCTTCATGCTTCTAAACAAACCAAGATGAATCACTATGTAAGAAGCTTGATTTGGAACCATTATTCAGTGGAGAGTATCCATGAATTTAAATCAATCCCAAAGGAGTTATGTTTAAGAAGTTATTCCACTTTCTAATCAGGATATCCATGTTTAGCGTTTTCGGACATATGGCAAGTTCTTCAGGCTTCTAATCAAACCAGGTTAAACACTATGTAAGAAGCTTGATTTGGAACCATTATTCAGTGGAGAGTATCCATGAAGTTGAATCAATCCCAAAGGAGTTATTTTTAAGAAGTTATTCCACTTTCTAATCAGGATATCCATGCTTAGCTTGTTTGGACATATGGCAAGTTCTTGAAGCTTCTAATCAAACCAGGATGAATCACTATGCAAAAAGCTTGATTTGGAACCTTTATTTAGTGGAGAGTATCCATGAAGTTGAATAAATCCCAAAGGAGTTATGTTTAAGAAGTTATTCTACTTTCTAATTAGGATATCCATGTTTAGCCTGTTTGGACATATGGAAAGTTCTTCAAGCTTCTAATCAAACCAGGATGAATCACTATGTAAGAACCTTGATTTGTAACCATTATTCAGTGGAGAGTATCCATGAAGTTGAATAAATCCCAAAGGAGTTATGTTTAAGAAGTTATTCCACTTTCTAATCAGATATCCATGTTTAGCATGTTTGGACATATGACTAGTTCTTGAAATTTCTAATCAAACCAGGATGAATCACTATGTAAGAAACTTGATTTGGAACCATTATTCAGTGGAGAGTATCGATGAAGTTGAATAAATCCCAAAGGAGTTATGTTTAAGAAGTTATTCCACTTTCTAATCAGGATATCCATGTTTAGCCTGTTTGGACATATGGCAAGTTCTTCAAGCTTCTAATCAAACCAGGATGAATCACTATGTAAGAAGCTTGACTTGGAACCATTAATCAATGGAGATTCTTTCATGAAGTTGAATAAATCCCATAGGAGTTATATTGAAGAAGTTATTCCACTTTCTAATCAGGATATCCATGTTTAGAGTTTTCGGACATATGGCAAGTTCTTCAGGCTTCTAATCAAACCAGGTTAAACACTATGTAAGAAGCTTGATTTAGAACCATTATTCAGTGGAGAGTATCCATGAAGTTGAATCAATCCCAAAGAAGTTATTTTTAAGAAGTTATTCCACTTTCTAATCAGGATATCCATGCTTAGCTTGTTTGGACATATGGCAAGTTCTTGAAGCTTCTAATCAAACCAGGATGAATCACTATGCAAAAAGCTTGATTTGGAACCTTTATTCAGTGGAGAGTATCCATGAACTTGAATAAATCCCAAAGGAGTTATGTTTAAGAAGTTATTCTACTTTCTAATCAGGATATCCATGTTTAGCCTGTTTGGACATATGGCAAGTTCTTCAAGCTTCTAATCAAACCAGGATGAATCACTATGTAAGAAGCTTGATTTGTAACCATTATTCAGTGGAGAGTATCCATGAAGTTGAATAAATCTCAAAGGAGTTATGTTTAAGAAGTTATTCCACTTTCTAATCAGGATATCCATGTTTAGCATGTTTGGACATATGACAAGTTCTTGAAATTTCTAATCAAACCAGGATGAGTCACTACGTAAGAAGCTTTATTTGGAACCATTATTCAGTGGAGAGTATCGATGAAGTTGAATAAATCCCAAAGGAGTTATGTTTAAGAAGTTATTCCATTTTCTAATCAGGATATCCATGTTTAGCCTGTTTGGACATATGGCAAGTTCTTCAAGCTTCTAATCAAACCAGGATGAATCACTATGTAAGAAGCTTAATTTGGAACAATTAATCAATGGAGATTTTTTCATGAAGTTGAATAAATCCCATAGGAATTATGTTTAAGATGTTATTCCACTTTCTAATCAGGATATCCATGTTTAGCATGTTTGGACATATGAAAAGTTCTTCAAGCTTTTAATCAAACCAGGATGAATCACTATGTAAGAATCTTTATTTGGAACCCTTATTCAGTGGAGAGTCTCTATGAAGTTGAATAACTCCCAAAGGAGTTATGTTTTGGAAGTTATTCCACTTTCTAATCAGGATATCCATGTTTAGCCTTTTTGGACATATGGCAAGTTCTTCAAGCTTTTAATCAAACCAGGATGAATCACTATGCCAGAAGCTTGATTTGGAACCATTATTCAGTGGAGAGTATCCATGAAGTTGAATAAATCCAAAAGGAGTTATATTTAAGAAGTTATGCCACTTTCTAATCAGGATATCCATGTTTAGCCTGTTTGGACATATGGCAATTTCTTCAAGCTCTAATCAAACCAGGATGAATCAATATGTAAGAAGCTTGATTTGGAACCATTATTCAGTGCAGATTATAAATGAAATTTAATAAATCCCAAAGTAGTTATGTTTAAGAAGTTATTCCACTTTCTAATCAGGATATCCATGTTTAGCATGTTTGGACATATGGCAAGTTCTTCAAGCTTCTAATCAAACCAGGATGAATCACTATGTAAGAAGCTTGATTTAGAACCATTATTCAGTGGATAGTATCCATGAAGTTGAAACAATCCCAAAGGAGTTATGTTTAAGAAGTTATTCCACTTTCTAATCAGGATATCTATGTTTAGCTTGTTTGGACATATGGCAAGTTCTTGAAGCTTTTAATCAAACCAGGATGAATCACTATGCAAGAAGCTTGATTTGGAACCATTATTCAGTGGAGAGTATCCATGAAGTTGAATAAATCCCAAAGGAATTATGTTGAAGATGTTATTCAACTTTCTAATAAGGATATCCATGTTAACCTGTTTGGACATATGGCAAGTTCTTCAACCTTTTATTAAAACCAGATAAATCACTATGTAAGAAGATTGATTTGGAACCATTAATCAATGGAGATTCTTTCATGAAGTTTAATAAATCCCACAGGAGTTATGTTGAAGCAGCTATTCCACTTTCTAATCAGGATATCCATGTTTAGCATGTTTGGACATATGGCAAGTTCTTCATGCTTCTAAACAAACCAAGATGAATCACTATGTAAGAAGCATGATTTGGAACCATTATTCAGTGGAGAGTATCCATGAATTTAAATCAATCCCAAAGGAGTTATGTTTAATAAGTTATTCCACTTTCTAATCAGGATATCCATGCTTAGCTTGTTTGGACATATGGCAAGTTCTTGAAGCTTCTAATCAAACCAGGATGAATCACTATGCAAAAAGCTTGATTTGGAACCTTTATTCAGTGGAGAGTATCCATGAAGTTGAATAAATCCCAAAGGAGTTATGTTTAAGAAGTTATTCTACTTTCTAATCAGGATATCCATGTTTAGCCTGTTTGGACATATGGAAAGTTCTTCAAGCTTCTAATCAAACCAGGATGAATCACTATGTAAGAACCTTGATTTGTAACCATTATTCAGTGGAGAGTATCCATGAAGTTGAATAAATCCCAAAGGAGTTATGTTTAAGAAGTTATTCCACTTTCTAATCAGATATCCATGTTTAGCATGTTTGGACATATGACAAGTTCTTGAAATTTCTAATCAAACCAGGATGAATCACTATGTAAGAAACTTGATTTGGAACCATTATTCAATGGAGAGTATCGATGAAGTTGAATAAATCCCAAAGGAGTTATGTTTAAGAAGTTATTCCACTTTCTAATCAGGATATCCATGTTTAGCCTGTTTGGACATATGGCAAGTTCTTCAAGCTTCTAATCAAACCAGGATGAATCACTATGTAAGAAGCTTGACTTGGAACCATTAATCAATGGAGATTCTTTCATGAAGTTAAATAAATCCCATAGGAGTTATGTTGAAGAAGTTATTCCACTTTCTAATCAGGATATCCATGTTTAGCGTTTTCGGACATATGGCAAGTTCTTCAGGCTTCTAATCAAACCAGGTTAAACACTATGTAAGAAGCTTGATTTGGAACCATTATTCAGTGGAGAGTATCCATGAAGTTGAATCAATCCCAAAGGAGTTATTTTTAAGAAGTTATTCCACTTTCTAATCAGGATATCCATGCTTAGCTTGTTTGGACATATGGCAAGTTCTTGAAGCTTCTAATCAAACCAGGATGAATCACTATGCAAAAAGCTTGATTTGGAACCTTTATTCAGTGGAGAGTATCCATGAAGTTGAATAAATCCCAAAGGAGTTATGTTTAAGAAGTTATTCTACTTTCTAATCAGGATATCCATGTTTAGCCTGTTTGGACATATGGCAAGTTCTTCAAGCTTCTAATCAAACCAGGATGAATCACTATGTAAGAAGCTTGATTTGTAACCATTATTCAGTGGAGAGTATCCATGAAGTTGAATAAATCTCAAAGGAGTTATGTTTAAGAAGTTATTCCACTTTCTAATCAGGATATCCATGTTTAGCATGTTTGGACATATGACAAGTTCTTGAAATTTCTAATCAAACCAGGATGAGTCACTACGTAAGAAGCTTGATTTGGAACCATTATTCAGTGGAGAGTATCGATGAAGTTGAATAAATCCCAAAGGAGTTATGTTTAAGAAGTTATTCCATTTTCTAATCAGGATATCCATGTTTAGCCTGTTTGGACATATGGCAAGTTCTTCAAGCTTCTAATCAAACCAGGATGAATCACTATGTAAGAAGCTTAATTTGGAACCATTAATCAATGGAGATTTTTTCATGAAGTTGAATAAATCCCATAGGAATTATGTTTAAGATGTTATTCCACTTTCTAATCAGGATATCCATGTTTAGCATGTTTGAACATATGAAAAGTTCTTCAAGCTTTTAATCAAACCAGGATGAATCACTATGTAAGAATCTTTATTTGGAACCCTTATTCAGTGGAGAGTCTCTATGAAGTTGAATAACTCCCAAAGGAGTTATGTTTTGGAAGTTATTCCACTTTCTAATCAGGATATCCATGTTTAGCCTGTTTGGACATATGGCAAGTTCTTCAAGCTCTAATCAAACCAGGATGAATCAATATGTAAGAAGCTTGATTTGGAACCATTATTCAGTGCAGATTATAAATGAAATTTAATAAATCCCAAAGTAGTTATGTTTAAGAAGTTATTCCACTTTCTAATCAGGATTTCCATGTTTAGCATGTTTGGACATATGGCAAGTTCTTCAAGCTTCTAATCAAACCAGGATGAATCACTATGTAAGAAGCTTGATTTAGAACCATTATTCAGTGGATAGTATCCATGAAGTTGAAACAATCCCAAAGGAGTTATGTTTAAGAAGTTATTCCACTTTCTAATCAGGATATCTATGTTTAGCTTGTTTGGACATATGGCAAGTTCTTGAAGCTTTTAATTAAACCAGGATGAATCACTATGCAAGAAGCTTGATTTGGAACCATTATTCAGTGGAGAGTATCCATGAAGTTGAATAAATCCCAAAGGAATTATGTTGAAGATGTTATTCAACTTTCTAATAAGGATATCCATGTTAACCTTTTTGGACATATGGCAAGTTCTTCAACCTTTTAATAAAACCAGATAAATCACTATGTAAGAAGATTGATTTGGAACCATTAATCAATGGAGATTCTTTCATGAAGTTTAATAAATCCCATAGGAGTTATGTTGAAGCAGTTATTCCACTTTCTAATCAGGATATCCATGTTTAGCATGTTTGGACATATGGCAAGTTCTTCATGCTTCTAAACAAACCAAGATGAATCACTATGTAAGAAGCATGATTTGGAACCATTATTCAGTGGAGAGTATCCATGAAGTTGAATCTATCCTAAAGGACTTATGTTTAAGAAGTTATTCCACTTTCTAATCAGGATATCCTTGTTTAGCATGTTTGGACATATGACAAGTTCTTAAAATTTCTAATCAAACAAGGATAAATCACTATGTAAGAAGCTTGATTTGGAACCATTATTCAGTGGAGAGTATCTTGAAGTTGAATAAATCCCAAAGGAGTTATGTTGAAGAAGTTATTCCACTTTCTAATCAGGATATCCTTGTTTAGCATGTTTGGACATATGACAAGTTCTTAAAATTTCTAATCAAACAAGGATGAATCACTATGTAAGAAGCTTGATTTGGAACCATTATTCAGTGGAGAGTATCTTGAAGTTGAATAAATCCCAAAGGAGTTATGTTGAAGAAGTTATTCCACTTTCTAATCAGGATATCAATGTTTAGTCTATTTGGACGTATGGCAAGTTCTTCAAGCTTTTATTAAAACCAGGATGAATCACTATGTAAGAAGCTTGATTTGGAACCATTAATAAGTGCAGAGTCTTTCATGAAGTTGAATAAATCTCATAGGAGTTATGTAGAATAAGTTATTCCACTTTCTAATCAGGATATCCATGTTTAGCCTATTTGGACATATGGCAAGTTCTTCAAGCTTTTATTAAAACCAGGATGAATCACTATGTAAGAAGCTTGATTTGGAACCATTAATAAGTGGAAAGTCTTTTATGAAGTTGAATAAATCTCATAGGAAGGACTCATAATAAGTGGAGAGCCTTTCATGAAGTTAAATCAGGATATCCATGTTTAGCATGTTTGGACATATGACAAGTTCTTGAAATTTCTAATCAAACCAGGATGAATCACTATGTAAGAAGCTTGATTTGGAACCATTATTCAGTGGAGAGTATCGATAAAGTTGAATAAATCCCAAAGGAGTTATGTTTAAGAAGTTATTCCACTTTCTAATTAGGATATCCATGTTTAGCCTGTTTGGACATATGGCAAGTTCTTCAAGCTTCTAATCAAACCAGGATGAATCACTATGTAAGAAGCTTGATTTGGAACCATTAATCAATGGAGATTCTTTCATGAAGTTGAATAAATCCCATAGGAGTTATGTTTATGAAATTATTCCACTTTCTAATCAGGATATCCATTTTTAGCATGCTTGGACATATGACAAGTTCTTCAAGCTTTTCATCAAACCAGGATGAATCACTATGTAAGAAGCTTGATTTGGAACCATTATTCAGTGGACGGTCTCCATGAAGTTTATTAAATCCTAAAGGAGTTATCTTTTAGACGTTCTTCCACTTTCTAATCAGGATATTGATATTTAGCTTTTTTGGACATATGGAAAGTTTTTCAAGCTTATAATCAAACAGGATTAATCACTATGCAAAAACTTGATTTGGAACCAATATTCAGTGGAGAGTATCCATGAAGTTGAATAAATTGCAATGGAGTTATGTTTAAGAAGTTATTCCACTTTCTAATCAGGATATCCATGTTTAGCATGTTTGGACATATGACAAGTTCTTCAACCTTTTAATCAAACCAGGATGAAACACTATGAAAGAAGCTTGATTTGGAACCATTATTCAGTGGAGAGTATCCATGAAGTTGAATCAATCCCAAAGGAGTTATGTTTAAGAAGTTATTCCACTTTCTAATCAGGATATCTATATTTAGCCTGTTTGGACATATGGCAAGTTCTTGAAGCTTCTAATCAAACCAGGATGAATCACTATGCAAGAAGCTTGATTTGGAACCATTATTCAGTGGAGAGTATCCATGAAGTTGAATCAATCCCAAAGGAGTTATGTTTAAGAAGTTATTCCACTTTCTAATCAGGATATCCTTGTTTAGCCTGTTTGGACATATGACAAGTTCTTGAAGCTTCTAATCAAACCAGGATGAATCACTATGTAAGAAGCTTGATTTGGAACCATTATTCAGTGGAGAGTATCCATGAAGTTGAATAAATCGTAAAGGAGTTATGTTGAAGAAGTTATTCCACTTTCTAATCAGGATATCCATGTTTAGTCTGTTTGGACATATGGGAAGTTCTTCAAGCTTTTATTAAAACAAGGATGAATCACTATGTAAGAAGCTTGATTTGGAACCATTTATAAGTGGAGAGTCTTTCATGAAGTTGAATAAATCTCATAGGAGTTATGTTGAATAAGTTATTCCACTTTCTAATCAGGATATCCATGTTTACCCTGTTTGGACATATGGCAAGTTCTTCAAGCTTCTAATCAAACCAGGATGAATCATTATGTAAGAAGATTGATTTGGAACCATTAATCAATGGAGATTCTTTCATGAAGTTGAATAAATACCATAGGAGTTATCTTGAAGAAGTTATTCAACTTTTTAATCAGGATATACATGTTTAGCCTGTTTCGACATATGGCAAGTTCTTCATGTTTCTAAACAAACCAAGATGAATCACTATGTAAGAAGCTTGATTTGGAACCATTATTCAGTGGAGAGTATCCATGAAGTTGAATAAATCCCAAAGGAGTTATGTTGAAGAAGTTATTCCACTTTCTAATCATGATATCAATGTTTAGTCTATTTGGACATATGGCAAGTTCTTCAAGCTTTTATTAATACCAGGATGAATCACTATCTAAGAAGCTTGATTTGGAACCATTAATAAGTGGAGAGTCTTTCATGAAGTTGAATAAATCTCATAGGAGTTATGTAGAATAAGTTATTCCATTTTCTAATCATGATATCCATGTTTAGCCTATTTGGACATATGGCAAGTTCTTCAAGCTTTTATTAAAACCAGGATGAATCACTATGTAAGAAGCTTGATTTGGAACCATTAATAAGTGGAAAGTCTTTCATGAAGTTGAATAAATCTCATAGGAAGGACTCATAATAAGTGGAGAGCCTTTCATGAAGTTAAATATGGATATCCATGTTTAGCATGTTTGGACATATGACAAGTTCTTGAAATTTCTAATCAAACCAGGATGAATCACTATGTAAGAAGCTTGATTTGGAACCCTTATTCAGTGGAGAGTATCCATGAAGTTGAATAAATCCAAAAGGAGTTATGTTTAACAAGTTTTTCCACTTTCTATCAGGATATCCATGGTTAGCCTGTTTAGACATATGGCAATTTCTTCAAGCTCTAATCAAACCAGGATGAATCACTATGTAAGAAGCTTGATTTGGAACCATTATTCAGTGCAGATTATACATGAAATTGAATAAATCCTAAAGGAGTTATATTTAAGAAATTATTCCACTTTCTAATCAGGATATCCATGTTTAGCATGTTTGGACATATGGCAAGTTCTTCAAGCTTCTAATCAAACCAGGATTAATCACTATGTAAACAGCTTGATTTGGAACCATTAATAAGTGGAGAGTCTTTCATGAAGTTGACTAAATCTCATAGGAGTTATGTTGAATAAGTTATTCCACTTTATAATATGGATATCCATGTTTAGCATGTTTGGACATATGGCAAGCGTGTTTGGACATATGGCAAGTTTTTCAAGCTTCTAATCAAACCAGGATGAATCACTAGGTAAGAAGCTTGATTTGGAAACATTATTCAGTGGAGAGTATCCATGAAGTTGAATCAATCCCAAAGGAGTTATGTTTAAGAAATTATTCCACTTACTAATCAGGATATCCATGTTTAGCCTGTTTGGACATATGGCAAGTTCTTCAAGCTTCTAATCAAACCAGGATGAATCACTATGTAAAAAGCTCGATTTGGAACCATTATTCAGTGGAGAGTATCCATGAAGTTGAATAAATCCCAAAGGAGTTATGTTTAAGAAGTTATTCCACTTTCTAATCAGGATATCTATGTTTAGCATGTTTGGACATATGACAAGTTCTTCAAGCTTCTAATCAAACCAGGATGAATCACTATGTAAGCTGCTTGATTTGGAACCATTAATCAATGGAGATTCTATCATGAAGTTGAATAAATACCATAGGAGTTATCTTGAAGAAGTTATTCAACTTTTTAATCAGGATATACATGTTTAGCCTGTTTCGACATATGGCAAGTTCTTCAAGCTTCTAATCAAACCAAGATGAATCACTATGTAACAAGATTGATTTGGAACCATTATTCAGTGTTGAGTATCCATGAAGGTAAATCAATCCCAAAGGAGTTATGTTTAAGAAGTTATTCCACTTTCTAATCAGGATATCCATGTTTAGCACGTTTGGACATATGGCAAGTTCTTGAAGTTTCTAATCAAACCACGATGAATCACTATGCAAAAAGCTTGATTTGGAACCATTATTCAGCGAAGAGTATCCATGAAGTTGAATAAATCCCAATGGAGTTATGTTTAAGAAGTAATTCTACTTTTAATCAGGATATCCATGTTTATCCTGTTTGAATCACTATGTAAGATGCTTGATTTGGAACCATTAATCAATGTAGATTCTATCATGAAGTTGAATAAATACCATAGGAGTTATCTTGAAGAAGTTATTCAACTTTTTAATCAGGATATACATGTTTAGCATGTTTCGACATATGGAAAGTTCTTCAAGCTTCTAATCAAACCAGGATGAATCACTATGCAACAAGCTTGATTTGGAACCATTATTCAGTGTAGAGTATCCATGAAGTTAAATCAATCCCAAAGGAGTTATGTTTAAGAAGTTATTCCACTTTCTAATCAGGATATCCATGTTTAGCACGTTTGGACATATGGCAAGTTCTTGAAGCTTCTAATCAAACCACAATGAATTACTATGCAAAAAGCTTGATTTGGAACCATTATTCAGCCAAGAGTATCCATGAAGTTGAATAAATCCCAATGGAGTTATGTTTAAGAAGTAATTCTACTTTCTAATCAGGATATCCATGTTTATCTTGAAGCTTCTAATCAAACCAGGATGAAACACTATGTAAGAAGCTTGATTTGGAACCATTATTCAGTGGAGAGTATCCATGAAGTTGAATCAATCCCAAAGGAGTTATGTTTAAGAAGTTATTCCACTTTCTAATCAAGATATCCATGTTTAGCCTGTTTGGACATATGACAAGTTCTTCAAGCTTTTAATCAAACCAGGATGAATCACTATGTAAGAAGCTTGATTTGGAACCATTATTCAGTGGACGGTCTCCATGAAGTTTATTAAATCCTAAAGCAGTTATCTTTTAGACGTTCTTCCACTTTCTAATCAGGATATTGATATTTAGCTTTTTTGGACATATGGCAAGTTTTTCAAGCTTCTAATCAAACTAGGCTTAATCACTATGCAAAAACTTGATTTGGAACCAATATTCAGTGGAGAGTATCCATGAAGTTGATTAAATCGCAATGGAGTTATGTTTAAGAAGTTATTCCCCTTTCTAATCAGGATATCCATGTTTAGCATGTTTGGACATATGGCAAGTTCTTCAAGCTTCTAATCAAACCAGGATGAAACACTATGAAAGAAGCTTGATTTGGAACAATTATTCAGTGGAGAGTATCCATGAAGTTGAATCAATCCCAAAGGAGTTATGTTTAAGAAGTTATTCCACTTTCTAATCAGGATATCTATATTTAGCATGTTTGGACATATGGCAAGTTCTTGAAGCTTCTAATCAAACCAGGATGAATCACTATGCAAGAAGCTTGATTTGGAACCATTATTCACACGAGAGTATCCATGAAGTTGAATCAATCCCAAAGGAGTTATGTTTAAGAAGTTATTCCACTTTCTAATCAGGATATCCTTGTTTAGCCTGTTTGGACATATGACAAGTTCTTGAAGCTTCTAATCAAACCAGGATGAATCACTATGTAAGAAGCTTGATTTGGAACCATTATTCAGTGGAGAGTGTGCATGAAGTTGAATAAATCGTAAAGGAGTTATGTTGAAGAAGTTATTCCACTTTCTAATCAGGATATCCATGTTTAGTCTGTTTGGACATATGGGAAGTTCTTCAAGCTTTTATTAAAACCAGGATGAATCACTATGTAAGAAGCTTGATTTGGAACCATTAATAAGTGGAGAGTCTTTCATGAAGTTGAATAAATCTCATAGGAGTTATGTTGAATAAGTTATTCCACTTTCTAATCAGGATATCCATGTTTAGCCTGTTTGGACATATGGCAAGTTCTTCAAACTTCTAATCAAACCAGGATGAATCATTATGTAAGAAGATTGATTTGGAACCATTAATCAATGGAGATTCTTTCATGAAGTTGAATAAATCCCATAGGAGTTATGTTGAAGAAGTTATTCCACTTTCTAATCAGGATATCCATGTTGAACATGTTTGGACATATGGCAAGTTCTTCATGTTTCTAAAAAAACCAAGATAAATCACTATGTAAGAAGCTTGATTTGGAACCATTATTCAGTGGAGAGTATCCATGAAGTTGAATAAATCCCAAAGGAGTTATGTTGAAGAAGTTATTCCACTTTCTAATCAGGATATCAATGTTTAGTCTATTTGGACACATGGCAAGTTCTTCAAGCTTTTATTAAAACCAGGATGAATCACTATGTAAGAAGCTTGATTTGGAACCATTAATAAGTGGAGAGTCTTTCATGAAGTTGAATAAATCTCATAGGAGTTATGTAGAATAAGTTATTCCACTTTCTAATCAGGATATCCATGTTTAGCCTATTTGGACATATGGCAAGTTCTTCAAGCTTTTATTAAAACCAGGATGAATCACTATGTAAGAAGCTTGATTTGGAACCATTAATAAGTGGAAAGTCTTTCATGAAGTTGAATAAATCTCATAGGAAGGACTCATAATAAGTGGAGAGCCTTTCATGAAGTTAAATCAGGATATCCATGTTTAGCATGTTTGGACATATGACAAGTTCTTGAAATTTCTAATCAAACCAGGATGAATCACTATGTAAGAAGCTTGATTTGGAACCATTATTCAGTGGAGAGTATCGATAAAGTTGAATAAATCCCAAAGGAGTTATGTTTAAGAAGTTATTCCACTTTCTAATCAGGATATCCATGTTTAGCATGTTTGGACATATGGCAAGTTCTTCAAGCTTCTAATCAAACCAGGATGAATCACTATGTAAGAAGCTTGATTTGGAACCATTGATCAATGGAGATTCTTTCATGAAGTTGAATAAATCCCATAGGAGTTATGTTTAAGAAATTATTCCACTTTCTAATCAGGATATCCATGTTTAGCATGCTTGGACATATGACAAGTTCTTCAAGCTTTTCATCAAACCAGGATGAATCACTATGTAAGAAGCTTGATTTGGAACCCTTATTCAGTGGAGAGTATCCATGAAGTTGAATAAATCCAAAAGGAGTTATGTTTAACAAGTTTTTCCACTTTCTATCAGGATATCCATGTTTAGCCTGTTTAGACATATGGCAATTTCTTCAAGCTCTAATCAAACCAGGATGAATTACTATGTAAGAAGCTTGATTTGGAACCATTATTCAGTGTAGATTATACATGAAATTGAATAAATCCTAAAGGAGTTATATTTAAGAAGTTATTCCACTTTCTAATCAGGATATCCATGTTTAGCATGTTTGGACATATGGCAAGTTCTTCAAGCTTCTAATCAAACCAGGATTAATCACTATGTAAACAGCTTGATTTGGAAGCATTAATAAGTGGAGAGTCTTTCATGAAGTTGAATAAATCTCATAGGAGTTATGTTGAATAAGTTATTCCACTTTATAATATGGATATCCATGTTTAGCATGTTTGGACATATGGCAAGCGTGTTTGGACATATGACAAGTTTTTCAAGCTTCTAATCAAACCAGGATGAATCACTAGGTAAGAAGCTTGATTTGGAAACATTATTCAGTAGAGAGTATCCATGAAGTTGAATCAATCCCAAAGGAGTTATGTTTAAGAAATTATTCCACTTACTAATCAGGATATCCATGTTTAGCCTGTTTGGACATATGGCAAGTTCTTCAAGCTTCTAATC
>MU106065.1:165993-232213 GCA_012274485.2 Sinapis alba | reverse complement strand
TTGATTTGGAACCATTATTCAGTGGAGAGTATACGTGAAGTTGAATAAATCCGAAAGGAGTTATATTTAAGAAGTTATTCCACTTTCTAATCAGGATATCCATGTTTAGCCTGGTTGGACATATGGAAAGTTCTTCAAACTCATAATCAAAACAGGATGGATCACTATGTAAGAAGCTCGATTTGGAACCATTATTCAGTGGAGTGTATACATAAAGTTGAAAAAATCCAAAAGGAGTTATGTTTAAGAAGTTATTCCACTTTCTAATCAGGATATCCATGTTTAGGATGTTTGGACATATGGCAAGTTCTTCAAGCTTCTAATCAAACCAGGATGAATCACTATGTAAGAAGCTTTATTTCGAACCATTATTCAGTGGCGAGTCTCCAAGAAGTTGAATAAATCCCAAAGAAGTTATGTTTTAGAAGTTATTCCACTTTCTAATCAGGATATCCATATTTAGCTTTTTGGACATATGGCAAGTTTTTCAAACTTCTAAATAAACCAGGATGAATCATTATGTAAGAAGCTTGATTTGGAACCAGTATTCAGTACAGAGTCTTTTATGAAGCTGAATAAATCCCAAAGGAGTTATGTTTAAGAAGTTATTCCACTTTCTAATTAGGATATCCATGTTTAGCATGTTTGGACATATGGCAAATTCTTCAAGCTTCTAATCAAGCCAGGATGAATCACTTTGTAAGAAGCTTGATTTGGAACCATTATTCAGTGGAGAGTATCCATGAAGTTGAATCAATCCCAAAGGAGTTATGTTTAAGAAGTTATTTCCCTTTATAATCAGGATATCCACGTTTAGCATGTTTGGACATATGACAATTTCTTGAACTTCTAATCAAACCAGGATGAAACACTATGCAAGAAGCTTGATTTGGAACCATTATTCAGTGGAGGGTATCCACGAAGTTGAATAAATCCCAATGGAGTTATGTTGAAGAAGTTATTCTACTTTCTAAATAGGATATCCATGTTTAGCCTGTTTGGACATATGACAAGTTCTTGAAGCTTCTATTAAAAAACAGGATGAATCACTATGTAAGAAGCTTGATTTGGAACCATTATTAAGTGGAGAGTATACATGAAGTTGAATAAATCTGAAAGGAGTTATATTTAAGAAGTTATTCCACTTTCTAATCAGGATATCCATTTTTAGCATGTTTGGACATATGTCAAGTTCTTCAAGCTTCTAATCAAACCATGATGAATCACTATGTAAAAAGCTTGATTTGGAACCATTAATAAGTGGAGAGTCTTTCATTAAGTTGAATAAATTTCATAGGAGGTATGTTGAATAAGTTATTCCACTTTATAATCAGGATATCCATGTTTAGCTTGTTTGAAAATATGGCAAGTTCTTCAAGCTTCTAATCAAATCAGGATGAATCACTATGTAAGAAGCTTGATTTGAAACAATTATTTAGTGAAGAGTATCCATGAAGTTGAATAAATCTCAAAGGAGATATGTTTAAGAAGTTATTCCACTTTCTAATCAAGATATCCATATTTAGCTTTTTTGGACATCTGGCAAGTTCTTCAAGCTTCTAATCAAACCAGGATAAATCACTATGTAAGAAACTTTATTTGGAACCAGTATTAGGTGGAGAGTCTTTTATGAAGTTGAATAAATCCCAAAGGAGTTATGTTTAAGAAGTTATTCCACTTTCTAATCAGGATATCCATGTTTAGCCTGCTTGGACATATGGCAAGTTCTTCAAGCTCCTAATCAAACTAAGATGAATCACTATGTAAGAAGATTGATTTGGAACCATTATTTAGTGAAGAGTATCCATGAAGTTGAATAAATCCCAAAGGAGTTATGTTAAGAAGTTATTCCACTTTCTAATCAGGAAATCCATGTTCAGCCTGTTTGGACATATGGCAAGTTCTTCAAGCTTCTAATCAAACCAGGATGAATCACTATGTAAGAAGATTGATTTGGAACCACTATTCAGTGTAGAGTATCCATGAAGGTAAATCAATCCCAAAGGAGTTATCTTTAAAAAGTTATCCGCTATCTAATCAGGATATCCATGTTTAGCCTGTTTCGACATATGGCAAGTTCTTCAAGCTTTTAATCAAACCAGGATGAAAAACTATGTAAGAAGCTTGATTTGGAACCATTAATAAGTGGAGAGTCTTTCATGAAGTTGAATAAATTTCAAAGGAGTTATGTTTAAGAAGTTATTTCACTTTCTAATCAGGATATCCGTGTTTAGCCTGTTTGGACATATGGCAAGTTTTTCAAGCTCCTAATCAAACCAGGATGAATCACTATGTAAGAAGCTTGATTTCGAACCATTATTCAGTGGAGAGTATATATGAAGTTGGATAAATCGCGTAGGAGTTACGTTGAATAAGTTATTCCACTTTCTAATCAGGACATCCATGTTTAGCCTGTTTGGACATATGACAAGTTCTTCAAGCTTTTAACCAAACCATGATGAATCACTATGTAAGAAGCTTTATTTGGAACCATTATTCAGTGGAGAGTCTCCAAGATGTTGAATAAATCCCAAAGAAGTTATGTTTTAGAAGTTATTTCACTTTCTAATCAGGATATCCATATTTAGCTTTTTTGGACATATGGCAAGTTCTTCAAGCTTCTAATCAAACCGGGATGAATCACTATGTAAGAAGCGTGATTTGAAACCAGTATTCAGTGCAGAGTCTTTTATGAAGCTGAATAAATCCCAAAGGAGTTATGTTTAAGAAGTTATTCCACTTTCTAATCAGGAAATCCATGTTCAGCCTGTTTGGACATATGGCAAGTTCTTCAAGCTTCTAATCAAACCAGGATGAATCACTATGTAAGAAGATTGATTTGGAACCATTATTTAGTGGAGAGTATCCATGAAGGTAAATCAATCCCAAAGGAGTTATCTTTAAAAAGTTATTCCACTTTCTAATCAGGATATCCATGTTTAGCCTGTTTGGACATATGGCAATTTCTTCAAGCTCCTAATAAAACCAGGATGAATCACTATGTAAGAAGCTTGTCTTGGAACCATTATTCAGTGAAGAGTATACATGAAGTTGAATAAATTTCAAAGGAGTTATGTTTAAGAAGTTATTTCACTTTCTAATCAGGATATCCGTGTTTAGCCTGTTTGGACATATGGCAAGTTTTTCAAGCTCCTAATCAAACCAGGATGAATCACTATGTAAGAAGCTTGATTTGGAACCATTATTCAGTGGAGAGTATATATGAAGTTGGATAAATCGCGTAGGAGTTACGTTGAATAAGTTATTCCACTTTCTAACCAGGATATCCATGTTTAGCCTGTTTGGACATATGGCAAGTTCTTCAAGCTTCTAATCAAACCATGATGAATCACTATGTAAGAAGCTTGATTTGGAACCATTATTCAGTGGAGAGTCTTTTATGAAGCTGAATAAATCCCAAAGAAGTTATGTTTAACAAGTTATTCCACTTTCTAATCAGGATATCCATGTTTCAGTGGAACCATTATTCAGTGGAGGATATCCATGATTAGCATGTTTGGACATATGGCAAGTTCTTCAAGCTTTTAATCAAACCAGGATGAATCACTATGCAATAAGCTTGATTTGGAACCATTATTCAGTGGAGACTATCCATGAAGTTGAATAAATCTCAAAGGAGTTATGTGTAAGAAGTTATTCCACTTTCTAATTAGGATATCCATGTTTTGGTCTGTTTGGACATTTTGCAAGTTCTTCAAGCTTTTAATCAAACCAGGATGAATCACTATGTAAGAAGCTTGATTTGGAACCATTAATAAGTGGAGAGTCTTTCATGAAGTTGAATAAATCTTATAGGAGTTATATTAAATAAGTTATTCTACTTTCTAATCAGGATATCCATGTTTAGCCTGTTTGGACATATGACAAGTTCTTGAAGCCTCTAATCAAACCAGGATGAATCACTATGTAAGAAGCTTGATTTAGAACCATTATTCAGTGGAGAGTATACATGAGGTTGACTAAATCCGAAAGGAGTTATATTTAAGAAGTTATTCCACTTTCTAATCAGGATATCCATGTTTAGCATGTTTGGACATCTGGCTAGTTCTTCAAGCTTCTAATCAAACCAGGATGAATCACTATGTAAAAAGCTTGATTTGGAACCATTAATCAGTGGAGAGTCTTTCATGAAGTTGGATAAATCTCTTAGGAGTTATGTTGAATAAGTTATTCCACTTTCTAATCAGGATATTCATGTTTAGCCTGTTTGGACATCTGGCAAGTTCTTCAAGCTTTTAATCAAACCAGGATGAATCACTACGTAAGAAGCTTGATTTGGAACCATTTTTCAGTGAAGAGTATACATGAAGTTGAATAAATCCCAAAGGAGTTATGTTTAAGAAGTTATTCCTCTTTCTAATCAGGATATCCATGTTTAGCATGTTTGGACATGTGGCAAGTTCTTCAAGCTTCTAATCAAACCAGGATGAATCACTATGTAAAAAGCTTGATTTGGAAACATTAATCAGTGGAGAGTCTTTCATGAAGTTGGATAAATCTCGTAGGAGTTATGTTGAATAAATTATTCCACTTTCTAATCAAGATATCCATGTTTAGCCTGTTTGAACATATGGCAAGTTCTTCAAGCTTTTAATCAAACCAAGATGAATCACTATGCAAAAAGCTTGATTTGGAACTATTATTCAGTGGAGAGTCTCGATGAAGTTGAATAAATCTCAAAGGAGTTATGTTTTAGAAGTTATTCCACTTTCTAATTAGTGTTGACATGAATCAATAAAGGACAACTATCCACAGGAACCCATCCACTGGAACCCATCCATAAGATTAAGAACTAAAGAGAGAGGAAGAAACAATATGGTTTCTTCCTGAAGAGAATTAAGCTAGAGTCTTATAAAGTTTTATAAGGAGTTCTTATAAGGCTTTATAAGGTTCGCCAGACTTGAGAGAACTTAGAATGCCAGACTTGACGTCAATCAGAAGTCAAGCTGGACGTGGATAAGCTTCTGTATAAGTGGGAACAAGTGGGAAGCTTCTAGACAAGTGGAATTTGAATTAAAGTAGATCTACTTTAAATATAGCTGTTGGGTCAGAATGCACCCTATTATCCAGTGTGTTGTTGCTTTCCACTCTCTCATCTTGGCTTTTAAATATGTTATAAGCAACCAGATATTAATCAAGGAAATTATTCTTATCCTTCTCTCTCTCTCTTATTTTCGAAATCCTCTTCCTCTCTCTCATGTTCTTCATGTTCTTCGTTCTCAAGCAATGAACTCTCACTAAATCTCTCACTAAATACATTCTAAATCTCATATTCTCACAAATCTGACATGGTATCAGGGCATTAAGCTCCTGTCATTCCGCAAATCTCTTTCTTTTCTTTTCCAAATCTTTGTGTTCTTCACTCTTATCCCAAAGGAGTTATGTTTAAGAAGTTATTCCACTTTCTAATCAGGATATCCATGTTTAGCATGTTTGAACATATGGCAAGTTCTTCAAGCTTCTAATCAAACCAGATGAATAACTATGTAAAAACCTTGATTTGGAACCATTAATCAGTGGAGAGTCTTTTATGAAGTTGAATAAATCTCATAGGAGTTATGTTGAACAAGTTATTCCACTTTCTAATAAGGATATCCATGTTTAGTCTGTTTGGACATATGGCAAGTTCTTCAAGCTTCTAATCAAACCAGGATGAATCACTATGTAAAAAGCTTTATTTGGAACCATTAATCAATGGGGATTATTTCATGAAGTTGAATAAATCCCATAGGAGTTATGTTGAAGAAGTTATTCCACTTTCTAATCAGGATATCCATGTTTAGCATGTTTGGACATATGACAAGTTCTTCATGCTTCTAAACAAACCAAGATGAATCACTATGTAAGAAGATTGATTTGGAACCAATATTAAGTGGAGAGTATACATGAAGTTGAATAAATCCCAAAAGAGTTATGTTTAAGAACTTATTCCACTTTCTAATCAGGATATCCATGTTTAGCCTGTTTGGACAGATGGCAAGTTCTTCAAGCTTCTAATCAAACCAGGATGAATCACTATGCAAGAAGATTGATTTAGAACCATTATTCAGTGGAGAGTATCCATGAAGTTGAATAAATCCCAAAGGAGTTATGTTTAAGAAGTTATTCCACTTTCTAATCAGGATATCCATGTTTAGCCTGTTTGGACATATGGCAAGTTGTTCAAGCTTCTAATCAAACCAGGATGAATCAGTATGTAAGAAGATTTATTTGGAACCACTATTCAGTGGAGAGTATCCATGAAGTTGAATAAATCCCAATGGAGTTATGTTTAAGAAGTTATTCTACTTTTTAATCAGGATATGCTTGTTTAGCCTGTTTGGACATATGACAAGTTCTTGAAGCTTCTAATCAAACCAGGCTGAATCACTATGTAAGAATCTTGATTTGGAACCATTATTCAGTGGAGAGTATCCATGAAGTTGAATAAATCCCAAAAGAGTTATGTTTAAGAAGTTATTCCACTTTCTAATCAGGATATCCATGTTTAGCCTGTTTGGACATATGGCAAGTTCTTCAAGCTTCTAATCAAACCAGGATGAATCACTATGTAAAAAGCTTGATTTGGAACCATTAATAAGTGGAGAGTCTTTCATGAAGTTGAATAAATCTCATAGGAGTTATGTTGAATAAGTTATTCCACTTTCTAATCAGGATATCCATGTTTACCCTGTTTGGACATATGGCAAGTTCTTCAAGCATTTAATCAAACCAGGATGAGTCAGTATGTAAGAAGCTTGATTTGGAACCACTATTCAGTGGAGAGTATCCATGAAGTTGAATAAATCCCAAAGGAATTATGTTTGAGAAGTTATTCTACTTTCTAATCAGGATATCCATGTTTAGCATGTTTGGACATATGGCAAGTTCTTGAAGCTTTTAATCAAACCAGAATGAATCACTATGCAACAAGCTTGATTTGGAACCATTATTCAGTGGAGAGTATCCATGAAGTTGAATAAATCCCAATGGAGTTTTGTTTAAGAAGTTATTCTACTTTTTAATCAGGATATGCTTGTTTAGCCTGTTTGGACATATGACAAGTTCTTGAAGCTTCTAATCAAACCAGGCTGAATCACTATGTAAGAATCTTGATTTGGAACCATTATTCAGTGGAGAGTATCCATGAAGTTGAATAAATCGCAACAGAGTTATGTTGAAGAAGTTATTCCACTTTCTAATCACGATATCCATGTTGAACATGTTTGGACATATGTCAAGTTCTTCATGTTTCTAAACAAACCAAGATGAATCACTATGTAAGAAGCTTGATTTGGAACCATTATTCAGTGGAGAGTATCCATGAAGTTGAATAAATCGCAACAGAGTTATGTTTAAGAAGTTATTCCACTTTCTAATCAGGATATCGATGTTTAGCCTGTTTGGACATATGGCAAGTTCTTCAAGCTTCTAATCAAACCAGGATGAATCACTATGTAAAAAGCTTAATTTGGAACCATTAATAAGTGGAGAGTATTTCATGAAGTTGAATAAATCTCATAGGAGTTATGTTGAATAAGTTATTCCACTTTCTAATCAGGATATCCATGTTTAGCCTGTTTGGACATATGGCAAGTTCTTCAAGCATTTAATCAAACCAGGATGAATCAGTATGTAAGAAGCTTGATTTGAAACCATTATTCAGTGGAGAATCTCCAATGAAGTTGAATAAATCCCAAAGGAGTTATGTTTTAGAAGTTATTTCACTTTCTAATCAGGATATCCATATTTAACTTTTTTGGACATATGGCAAGTTCTTCAAGGTATTAATCAAACCAGGATGAATCACTATGTACGAAGCTTGATTTGGAACCATTATTCAGTGGATAGTCTCCATGAAGTTGAATAAATCCCAAAGGAGTTATGTTTTAGAAATTATTCCACTTTCTAATCAGGATATCCATATTTAGCTTTTTTGGACATATGCCAAGTTCTTCAAGCTTCTAATCAAACCAGGATGAATCACTATGTAAAAAGCTTTATTTGGAACCATTAATCAGTGGAGACTATTCATGAAGTTGAATAAATCCCAAAGGAGTTATGTTTAAGAAGTTATTCAACTTTCTAATCAGGATATCCATGTTTAGCCTGTTTGGACCAATGGCAAGCTCTTTAAGCTCCTAATCAAACCAAGATGAATCATTATGTAAGAAGCTTGATTTGGAACAATTAATAAGTGGAGAGTATGTGTTGGGGGCGAATCTGGGCGATCGCCCACAAGGCCTTTCTAATAACCGGACCCGACCCGTGTTCCCTCTTTTAGAGGATCTGACAGTATACACTGTCCTTCACGAACGATCGGCTAGGCCCATGGATCAGTAGCTCGTTCAATCGATGGGCCGAACAAAGGCTGTTCTGTGGGCCCGAGGCCCAACAACCAAAGATCCAAATTCGCACCGTAGCTCGATCGATCGATGGGCCGAACAAAGGCTATTCTATGGGCCCGAGGCCCAGCGACCGAAGGTCCAAATTCGCACCCTAGGGCAAACGACCTGAAGGGAACGAGCAACGAACTATAAAGAAAGAGGAGCTGAGAGGAAGAAGGGGATCCAAAAATCGAGACAACAGACTGACGGCAAGATTAGGGTTTACAAACACCAGAGCCTTAGGAGGCCCGTCAATTCCTCCGATCTTTTCGATCGCTTCTCATTTGTTTTCAAACCTTTTGTAATCATTCTAAAAGTCGAATACTGATCAATAAAACGCCTTTGAAGGACCCACCTTCGAGTTTAGTTTTCCTTTGATTAGTTAACTAAACTCGGATTCAACAGTTGGCGCCCACCGTGGGGCCGACAAAGTAGCGTTACACAGTCAGTATGAGTCACAGCGATACCCCCGACGACATGCCGGCCGACAAAAGGCGACCATCAACCGTCGTGACGCCGGCCTTCGTAACCCCAAACGTAACCGACATGATGCAGATAATCATGGCGCGCTTCAAGCAGCAGAAGGAAGCGAACAAAGCCACAAACGACCACTTAGCCGCACTCGACGCCGCCCTGGGAACCCCAAACGACGAAAGCCGCGCTCCGGAACTGGAAAGTCGAAGACTTTTCATCACCACTAACCCGAACGGGGTTGGACAGCCCGTCCACGAGCCCATCGCAACACACCCGGCGACTGAAGATGTCACCGCGGCGTTAGACCCGTCGGCCTCTCTCACCAGCCGGCAAATAGCCGACCTATGCCTCTCTCTACAGGATATCCATTCTAAAATCCACCACGTCACGATGTCGGCACCTGAAATCGAGGAACCCATTCACAAGGCGGGTAACAGACGTCAAGGTTCGACCGATGGAGAAGCTACGAATCCCGTCGTACTCCAGAGACTCCGATCCTACAAACCACATGACCGCATTCAACATCGCCATGGGCCGGACTCACTTCATGGATGATGAGAGAGACGCCGGCTTCAGTCAGCTCTTCGTCAAAAGCCTCACCGGACCGGCTCTCACCTGGTTTTCCCGGCTGGAGGAAGGATCGATCGACGATTTTCATAGCTTATCGGTGCATTTCCTGAAACACTACATCATGTTCACCCGCCAAGGAGCGTCATCCGCTGATATATGGAAGTTGTCCCAGTCGTCCAGCGAAAGCCTCCAAGACTTCATGGAAAGATTCAAACAGGTCGTGTCCAGAGTCCACGTTCCGGATCACACGGCCGTCAAGGCGTTGGTGCACTCGCTGTGGATCCACTCTAAGTTCTGAGAGTACATGTACGTGCACCCAACGATCTCCCTCCAAGACGCCGTCCACCGGTCAAAAAACTTCATCACCATGGAAGAGGACAAGGGAGCGTTCCTCAGCAAGCAGCAAGCTCTGAAACTAACCGCAACAAAAGCAGCAGACACCCACCAAGAGCCGCGTCAGCATGCACCTTACGCTAAAGCCGATAAGAAAGGGACGATGTACGCTGTTGCAGAAGACAATCAACAAGGAACGAAAGCCGCCGTCCAAGAGCCAGGATGGAACGTGTGGGAGAGGGATGCCAAGGGTAAGTTGCAGCAACCTCGGAGCCAACCCTCGGCGAAACCCGCCAGCTCTTACGACCTCAACAAATATTGCGAGTACCACAAGATCAAGGGACATGACACGAGGGAATGCAAACAACTCCAAGAGGCACTCCTCACGGTCTTGAAAAAGGGGCACGCGAACCTGGAACCACCCAAGCAAAAACCCAAAAGCTGGAGCAAAACCAAAGATAAAAAGAAGAACACCCATGGTCAGGCGGTCGTCGAATCTCCAGAGGAAGACGCCGAGCAATCGCTCAACGACGACGATTCTACATCCGAAGAAGACAAGCCGAAATCCCGTCGTAAGATCTTCACAATTCGAGCGATCCAGGTCGAATCAAACACAACCACAAATCTACGGGAGACGCTCGCCTGGCGAGCGGCAAAGACGGACGAACCTTCTCCCTCCGACAGCTCCAGGGCGATATTCCTCACCACGAGCGACGCCAGATATTAGCTAACGGCGAAACATGCAAGCAGTCTCTCCCTCGGCGAGACCGCGAACGACAATCTTTACGAAGTCGATCTCCGGACCAAACTCAATTCACGAGTCCCCGACCTTTGGGAAAAATTGAAGCGTCACCGACCCAAGCCGGCCGGCTAAGAGGACCGCACACAAGACTAACGAAGATCAAAGCCGAGGAAGCGAGCCAACAAGAGGAACCAAGCGCCGGGCGACCCGCCCATCTGAATGTCATCATGGGCGGCTCTCCTCCTTGCGACAACTCCGTCAGATCCGTGAAGGAATTTCGTCGGAAGGCAGTAGCCGCTAAAAAATGGCCCACCCCCCCCCAGCGGAAAGCCCCCACATCACCTTCTCGGCCGACGATGCCGTCGGCGTCCACATGCCGCACAACAATTCCCTCCTCGTCAAAGTCGGGATTGGCGATTGCACTGTAACAAAAGTCCTCGTGGTCACCAGTAGCTCAGTAGACCTGATTTTCAAAAGCACGTTGGTTAAAACGGGCATCAATCTCGGCGACATGAAACCCTCGGGGCGATCGTTAACAGGCTTCAAAGGGTCGTCTGAGTCTATGCTCGAGATGATCCGCCTGCGCTTCCACTCACATGGTGTCCCCAAAAGCGTCAAATTCTCCGTCATCAACGTGCAAGCCCCGTACAACTCCATCTTGGGAACCCCTTGGATCCATGCTATGCGAGCTATCCCATCAACTTACCACCAATGCGTCAAATTCCCCGGGAATGATAATCGAATCGTCACTTTCCGCGGCGACCAGGTTGCCGCACGCGACCTCTTCGTCGCCGAAATCAGGAACCAGCAAACGGCCGCCCACGTCAACACGGTCGCTACACAAAAAATCCACCCCCCGCAGGAAGAAATTCTTGAAGTCAGTATCGACGACCACAATCCAGAAAAAACTGCCCGAATCGGGGCCTTCCTCCCAAATGAAACCAAAGAGAAGATTGTATCTTTCCTAAAAAGGAACGTTTCAACGTTTGCCTGGTCTACCACCGACATGAAAGGCATCGATCCCACCATCACAACTCACGAACTCAACGTCAACCCCACTTTCAAGCCAGTACGTCAAAAACGACTTAAACTCGGACCCAAGCGGTCAAAAGCTGTGAACGACGAAGTCGAGCGTTTGTTGAACGCTGGATCAATCACCAAGGTCAAATACCCTGAATGGCTGGCAAACCCGGTTGTAGTCAAGAAAAAGAATGGCAAATGGAGGATCTTTGTTGACTTCACCGACCTTAATAAGGCATGCCCTAAGGAAAGTTTCCCTCTCCCGCACATCGATCGCCTAGTCGAAGCAACCGCCGGAAATGAACTACTAACGTTTATGGACTCATTCTCCGGCTACAACCAGATAATGATGCACCCAGACGACCGAGAAACAATATCTTTCATCACTGACCGAGGAACTTACTGCTATAAAGTGATGCCTTTCGGCCTCAAAAATGCAGGAGCGACATTTCAACGCCTCGTGAACAGAATGTTCGCCAAACGATTAGGGGTTACCATGGAAGTTTATATCGACGACATGTTGGTCAAATCTCCCAAAGCTGCCGACCATATCAAACACCTCGAGGTCTGCTTCGTAGTCTTGAACGAGTACGGCATGAAGCTCAATCCTTCCAAATGCACCTTCGGAGTCACATCTGGCGAATTCCTAGGGTACATTGTAACGCAACGAGGGATTGAAGCCAACCCAAAACAAATTGCAGCCATCCTGGACCTCCCAAGCCCCAAGAATAGTTGGGAAGTACAGCGATTGACCGACCGAATAGCCGCCCTCAACCAGTTTATCTCACGATCGACAAACAAGTGTCTCCCCTTCTACGATCTTTTACGCGGGAACAAGAAGTTCGTCTGGGACGAACGCTGCGAAGAAGCTTTAGACCAGCTAAAGCGGTACCTCACGACACCTCCTGTCCTTGCCAAACCCAACAAAGGCGACACGTTGTACCTATACATTGCTGTCTCTACTAAGGCCGTCAACAGTTTCCTTGTCAAAGAGGATCGAGGGGAGCAAATGCAAATATTATACATCAGCAAACGCATGAACGACGCCAAGACGCGGTACTCAAAACTCGAAAAAATGGCGCTTGCCGTAATAACTTCGGCCAGAAAGCTCTGTACTTACTTCCAATCACTCTCA
Organism: Sinapis alba; assembly: GCA_012274485.2. NCBI lineage: Eukaryota > Viridiplantae > Streptophyta > Magnoliopsida > Brassicales > Brassicaceae > Sinapis > Sinapis alba. Next base: position 219,552 of record MU106065.1, on the reverse strand, counting down.
GTCGTCATTCTCAGCAACCTACCTCTGCCCATCGTCATGCAAAACGCCAACCACTCAGGCAGGCTCTCCAAGTGGGCCGTCGAGCTCAGTGAGTATGACGTCACGTTCCAGAATAGACCCGCATCAAAGTCGCAAGTCCTAGCCGACTTCGTCATCGAATTAACTCTGGAACTAGACCAGGACCTTGCCCTGCCGAGCGATAACTGGATTCTGCACGTCGACGACTCTTCTTCTGTCAAAGGATCCGGTATCAGCATCCACCTTCAGTCCCCAAAGGGCGAGCTTCTTCAGCAATCCTTCCGGCTTAGCTTTAACGCATCAAACAACAAAGCCGAGTACGAGTCCCTTATCGCCGGACTACGACTCGCACGGGCCATCCACGCAAAATGCAATTGCGCGTACTGCAACTCATAATTGGTCGCTAACCAGTTCAGCGGCGACTACGATGCGAAGAATGAACGAATGGACGCCTATCTGAAAATCGTCCGGGACCTCGCCAAGGAATTCGACTCCTTTGAACTTACGCAAATTACCCGCGGCGAAAACGTGTTGGCCGATGCCCTGGCAGCCCTCGGTAGCAGCCCCAACGACCAAGTCAAGCGCACAATCCCGATCCAGCATATCGAGAAGCCGAGCATCACCTTACCTAACAAAGCAAACAACCACATCACGGCAATCGATACAGTTGATCCCGTGAGCCCAAACCAGCCGTCTGATTGAGCTCGACTGGCGAACCCCACTAATCCAATACCTCTCCAACGGCTCCCTCCCCACAGCCAAGTGGGAAGCCCGCCGTTTGAAAGCCAAAAGTTCTAATTATGTCGTCATTGAAGGACGACTACACCGTTGGACTTCTGCTAAAGTCCTCTTGACATGCTTAAGTCCCGACGATGCGACACTCGCCATGGCCGAAATTCAGGAGGGCGAGCAGGAAACCACTCCGGCGGCTGAGCACTGTCACTCAAAGCTAAAAACCTTGGTTTTTACTGGCCAACCATGGTCGCCGACTGTGAATCGTTCGCCCGACAGTGCGACAAGTGCCAGGGGCACGCACCAAACATACATTGCCCGACCGAACTCTTGCAGACTACAACAGCCCCATATCCTTTTATGCGCTGGGCAATGGATCTCGTCGGGCCAATGTCGAGCTCCAGACAACGCAAGTACGTCCTAATCATGACCGACTACTTTACCAAGTGGGTAGAAGCAAATGGGTTAGTCCATATCACAGATAAGGAAGTACAAAACTTTGTTTGGAAGAACATCATCTGCCGGCACGGTCTCCCCTACGAAATTGTTACTGATAACGGCTGGCAGTTCATTTCGGCCAACTTCCGTGAATTCCTAGAAAATGGAGAATTCGTCTGAACACATCAACACCTCGCTACCCACAAAGCAATGGCCAGGCCGAAGCAACCAACAAGACGATTCTCGCTGGCATCAAGAAACGACTAGACCTTAAAAAAGGGCACTGGGCTGACGAGCTCGATGGAGTACTCTAGTCACACCGAACGACCACCCAACGCGCCACGGGCCACACACCATTTTCCCTAGCGTATGGGGTCGAAGCCATGGCCCCGACCGAGGTAAACGTTACCAGCTTACGCCGGGCGAAGATGCCTCTACACGCGGAACTCAATAAAGAAATGCTACTCGACGCCCTCGACACTATCGAGGAACAACGGGACCAGGCACTACTCCGCATCCAAAACTATCAGCACCTCGCCGAATCCTACTACAACAAGCAGGTCCGCGCATGACTGTTGGAACTCAACGTCCTAGTCCTTCGCAAGGTGTTCGACAATACGAAGGAATGGAAGGCCGGCAAGTTGGGTGCGACCTGGGAATGGCCATACAAGATAGTCGAAATCGTCAAACCCGGCGTCTACCGACTGGAAACGTCAACCGGACAATCAGTGCCCAGGGCATGGAATGCCTCCAACCTCCACAAATACCACACTTAACGCGTCACAAAAAAAAAAAAAAAACTCGGGTGAACGACCTCACGGTCATGTTCGCCTGGTGTTGAGCGAATGACAGCATCGTCACTTTCGCTCGGCTTCTTGGTGGATGATATTAAACTCACTTCCACCCCAAACACCGAACGATACCTTCGTCGCAGTCAGTCAATCACGGCAAGTGCCTGAACGAACCGTTCGGTCAAATTGAACTACGATCGGCTTGATCCTCCCCGATGTATGTAGGCAACCTATCGCAAGGTGCAGCCGTCAAACAAAAAAAAACACTCGGGTGAACGACTTCGCAGTCACGTTCACCCGACCCCGAGTGAATGACAGCACCGTCACTTTCGCTCGGCTTCTTGGTGGATGACATCCAACTCACTTCCATCCCAAAACACCGAATGATGAAATTCGGTCTAACGACTTCGCAGTCACGACTCGCCCGTCACTTTCGCTCGGCCTCTCAGTGGATGACATCCAACTCACTTCCATCCAAAACACCAAATGACGAAATTCGGTCTAACGACTTCGCAGTCACGACTCGCCCTCTCGCCGAGCGAATGATAATATCATAGCTCTTGATCAAGTCGAAGGAAATGACGTCCAACTCGTTCACGGTCGCGTTTGCCCAACGCTGAGTGAATGACAGCATCGTCACTTTCGCTCGGCTTCTTGGTGGATGATAACAAACTCAATTCCATCCCAAAACACCGAATGACAAACCAAGCAACGACAACAGCCAAGTCCGCAAACATTACGCTGCTAAGCCAGGTCGTGGCGCACGTGCCCTCGTCGGCTTCGTACGAGACATAAAATAGAAGTTCTGTGCCGATCGACGATGCACCGATACAACCAAACACTACCCGTCTAGAGTGTCGACTCGCGACCAATGGCGGCCAGCTGTGCGAAGATTTCGAAAAGCACTCGACAGTTTGTGACAGAAATAGCAAGCAAATTGCAGAATATGACGTTCGATTAAAATCATCAGCATTCGACAGTTTGTGATAGAAATAGCAAGCAAAACGAGTGCAGAATATGACGTTCGATTAAAAACATCGAAGTTTTCAACAGTACAAACACAGCTACTAAAGAAAGAAGTAAAAAAAAAAAAGAGAAGAGTACAAACAACAATAACCAAATCTAAGCTAATGGTTCCAGCGGAGGATCTTGAGCTTCCGAGCTTGGAGGGATCACCTCGCGCATTTCATCCTCAGACCCCCGAGGAACCTGCGCAGGATCGAGAGTTGGATCGACGGCAGCATCCCCCGGAGCGGGCGATCATAGGGACACAGCGGTATTCGGGTCGACAGCCCCCATGTTTGAGCCAAACTAGTCGAAACCAAAGAGCGGCTCGACACGGAAAGGGGAAAGGGAGAGGTCCTGGTCGCCGATTTCCTCGACCTCAGCGTCTTCGGCCTCCTTCCTGAATTTCGCCTCATCCTCGACCAGGATGTCCTTCAGCTTCTGGGAACCTGAAGTCCCCACTTTTCCAGCAAATCCAAGGATTGAAGCGTCCCGGAAGCCTAGCTATGAAGGAACAACTTCGACTCCTGCCTGTCTCAGTCAGCCATGTACTTCTGTAACTTCTCGAAGCGGCGGTTGCATTTGAGCGTCATGCCGGTCATCACACGGTTCCTCTCGCACGCGACCTCATGAAAGCGCGACCGCCGTAGGCGATCCATCTCCCTCTTTGCCTTTCCGCTTCTTCTGCCTTCTCTCTCTCGAGCTGGGCAATGATCCCTCGGGCGGACTCCAGATCGACCTCGAGACCCTCGGCCTTCTTCGTTGCTCGCTTACAGTCGCAGTAGTGGCTATTTCGCTCGGTCACTACACGCTTGGCCTTCTCGAGAATCTCCTTCTTCGTCTTCTCGAATTCGTCATCCTTCGTCCTGATCGTCTCCTCCGCTTTGACCAGCTCCGCTACCACTTTCCGTATGGCCAACTCGTACTCCATAACAAGAAGGTTCTTGCGCGCCATAGCCTTGAGACAAGACAACAAAAGGTTAACAAGCAAGTAGAAAAGGTGCCTAAAGGCGAAAGGACAGAATCTTACGACAATATCCGCGCGAGCGGAGTCCAGGAATTTATCGGCAAACGCGAGTTCGGAGACCTCTGGCATCTTCCTTACTCCTCCCCTGATCTGGCGTATCAGTTCACCACACGTATCGAGGTCGTTCACAAAGGGAATGTCCTTGTTGTAGTGAAAGTGCACCGCCTCAGAGGTAGCTAACGTCGGTTTCTTGGTCGGGGGCGTCTGCCCATCCCATAGGGCACGACGAGGGGGAACAAGGCGGTCGACGGAATCCCCGTGGATTTCATCCGGGTCTTGGGGGCACTCCTCAGGCGTCCTCTTTCTCTTAGCTCCCGCAGAAGCTCCCTGCTCCCCCCTTGGAGAAGCCTGAGCAGACGAAACCTGATTATCGTCAACCCCATCCGGCACTGAACCATGAGATCGATTGCCATCGAGGTCCTCCCTAGGCACGCAGGGCGACCGACCCTCGCCTTCGCCATCCTCGGAGATTGGCCCTCGAACATGCTCTGGACTCAGCCTCGGCTTCTTGATATGCCTATCCTTCTTTCTCACAGATTTTGTCTTCTTCCCTGGCTCCGCCGACTCGGCCCCTCCAGACGTCGCTCTTGTCGCCTCGACCGATTGGCTAGGAATTTTGTTGCTTTCCTTCTCAGCCTCTCCAGCCGAACGCAGACCCTCGTCGCCCAACCGAGCGCCTAGGATCTCACTGTAATTCGGATATTCTTTCAGAATTTTCCCCATCGCCGGAAGTCTCAATCTTTTTCCTTTAGATGTTGGGCACGGAACGTTTGACGACCAGTCAACTGCAAAAAAATAAAATATATATATATATATGGGTATATTTTCCAAAGAGTTAAGAGATGCGGGATGGAAATTAGGGTGCAGGGCCAAAGTCACCTTTACTAATCCTCTTACGCTGCCGACGGATCCTCCTCCGGTCGAAGTCACCCCACTTCTGTTGACAGAGAGCGGCGATCTTCGGTACGTCTTCCCAAAAGGACTCTGGGTATCCGATCATATTCGGATGAGTCACTGCACAGCAGAAAAATAAGGTTAGAAACAAACATATTACGATTCGTTCGGCGTTTGTAGTCTACCGATGCGCGGGTTCCACAAAAAAGCAATATCTATCGTTGGGAGGTTCTTCAAACGCCGCGCCGTCGGCCTTGATGTAGAAGTAGTGACGCTGCCAACACCGAGTCTTCGTGGGATGGCCCGTCAAAATATGAAGTCCCGACCGTGTCTGCACCGCGAACATACCGTTTGTCTTGGGTTGCGTCTGTGTTATTTCTTCGAAGACCCGAACAGACATCAAAACGTTGATCTCAGCGGCCATCACCATTAAGGCAACGGCAATACGCACCGCACCGCTCATCAATTGCCTGATCGTAATGTCTCGACGTGAGCAGTACGACGTGATCAACCTGGGGATAGGAATCCATAGCTTCGAATCCTCGCCAAAAAGACTCGTACACGCAGTGGTAACTGATCGGAGGGGGCCATGGACGTTCATCGGCCCTGGGATTGATGAAGGTCACTCCGTACGCCCTTAACCCTTTCAGCAGGGAGGATACACTCTGAAGAGTCAAACAGGTAGGATAAACGTCCCCCATTCTTGCCCCTCGACAGTCGCTCGGCGAGAACTTTCGGGCGCAGGTCAGGAAGTTGCTCGACTGTCTTGTCACGATTGTAGCAAAACGGGACTAATCGTCGAATCTCCCCATCCATGATTTTTGGCCGTTCGATGCGCTCTTCGGCGTTCCTAACAATTACAATGGGAACACCGCGATCATCACCCGGGGCCCCTTCGTCGCCTTCGTCTGCAGGGCAGTGACCATCATCGTCCTCCCGAAATTGCGCCCCTTCATCAGGAGCGAGTCGAGTTTGTTCGGCCGATAGCCCAGTCGTGTCACGTGCAGTCCCTTGATGAGCCCTCATGGCAGACTACGTCAACTTGGGGACTAGCGATGCGTCTTTCGGCGGACTCACTTTTGTACAAATCCCCCTTCCTTTTTCTGACAGCGTGAATCTTCTCATCACCGGCGACGGGCTAACCCACTAAACAATCCCAAGATTTTTGGTGGCTAATCGGAAACTCTGACCAACAGCGGACATAAAATATTAGAAAGAGAAAGCAAGAGAGAGAAAGGTACCTGATCGCAGAGGAGGAAATGAAGAAACGAGAAGGGGGGAGGCTCCTATTTATAGAAAAAAGCAGCGCACGCCTCGAGGCTGACATAATCATTAGGCCTATTGGGCCTAAAATTACCCTCTCTCCCCCCTTTTCCCACCAAAAACTGGTGACCGTCCAACTTCCCCGCAAAAACTGGTGACAGTCCAACTTCCCGCAAAGATAACCCGATATGAGCCGAGTGAATAGTAATCGGGAACGGCGTGCCGACCGACGGTCGATCAGAGTTTGACAATGTCGACTCCGTTATTCTCATGACACAGGGCACCATACCTCGTTGCTGAAGGTTGGCCCTTCAGGAAACGAGCTAAGGGGGGGGGGGCTTACTGTTGGGGGCGAATCCAGGCGATCGCCCACAAGGCCTTTCTAATAACTGGACCCGACCCGTTTTCCCTCTTTTAGAGGATCCGACAGTATACGCTGTCCCTCACGAACGATCGGCTAGGCCCATGGATCAGTAGCTCGTTCAATCGATGGGCCGAACAAATGTTGTTCTATGGGCCCGAGGCCCAACGACCAAAGATCCAAATTCGCTATGCAAGAAGCTTGATTTGGAACCATTATTCAGTAAAGAGTATTCACGAAGTTGAATAAATCCCAAAAGGAGTTATGTTTAAGAAGTTATTCCACTTTCTAATCAGGATATCCATGTTTAGCCTGTTTGGACATATGGCAAGTTCTTCAAGCTCCTAATAAAACCATGATGAATCACTATGTAAGAAGCTTGATTTGGAACCATTATTCAGTGGAGAGTCTCCATGAAGTTGAATAAATCCCAAAGGAGTTATGTTTAAGAAGTTATTCCACTTTCTAACCAGGATATCCATGTTTAGCATGTTTGGACATATGGCAAGTTCTTCAAGCTTCTAATCAAACCAGGATGAATCACTATGTAAAAATCTTGATTTGGAACCATTAATAAGTGGAGTTTCTTTCATGAAGTTGAATAAATCTCATAGGAGTTATGTTGAATAAGTTATTCGACTTTCTAATAAGGATATCCATGTTTAGCCTGTTTGGACATATGGCATGTTCTTCAAGCTTCTAATCAAATCAGGATGAATCACTATGTAAGAAATTGACTTGGAACCATTATTTAGTGGAGAGTATCCATGAAGTTGAATAAATCCCAAAGGAGATATGTTTAAGAAGTTATTCAACTTTTTAATTAGGATATCCATGTTTAGCCTGTTTGGATATAGGACAAGTTCTTCAAGCTTTTAAACAAAACAGGATGAATCACTATGTAAGAACCTTGATTTGGAACCATTATTCAGTGGAGAGTCTCCATGAAGTTGAATAAATCCCAAAGGAGTTATTTTTTAGAAGTTATTCCACTTTCTAATCAGTATATACATATTTAGGTTTCTTTGACATATGGCAAGTCTTCAAGATTTTAATCAAACCAGAATGAATCACTATGTAAGAAGATTGATTTGGAACCATTATTCAGTGGAGAGTCTCCACGAAGTTGAATAAATCCAAAAGGAGTTATGTTGAAGAAGTTATTCCACTTTCTAATCAGGATATCCATGTTTATAGCTTGTTTCGACATATGGCAAGTTCTTCACGCTTCTAAACAAACCAAGAAAAATCACTATGTAAGAAGCTTGATTTGGAACCATTATTCAGTGGAGAGTATCCATGAAGTTGAATAAATCCCAAAGGAGTTATGTTTAAGAAGTTATTCCACTTTCTAATTAGGATAACCATGTTTAGCCTGTTTGGACATATGGCAAGTTCTTCAAGCATCTAATAAAACCAGGATGAATCACTATGTAAGAAGCCTTATTTGGAACCATTATTTAGTGGAGAGTCTCCATGAAGTTGAATAAATCCAAAAGGAGTTATGTTTAAGAATTTATTCCACTTTCTAATCAGGATATCCATGTTTAGCCTGTTTGGACATATGGCAAGTTCTTCAAGCTTCTAATCAAACCAGGTTGAATCACTATGTAAAAAGCTTGATTTGGAACCATTAATAATTGGAGAGTCTTTCATGAAGTTGAATAAATCTCATAGGAGTTATGTTGAATAAGTTATTCCACTTTCTAATAAAGATATCCATGTTTACCCTGTTTGGACATATGGCAAGTTCTTCAAGCTTCTAATCAAACCAGGATGAATAACTATGTAAGATGCTTGATTTGGAACCATTATTCAGTGGAGAGTCTCCATGAAGTTGAATAAATCCCAAAGGAGTTATTTTTTAGAAGTTATTCCACTTTCTAATCAATATATACATATTTAGGTTTCTTTGACATATGGCAAGTTCTTCAAGATTTTAATCAAATCAGAATGAATCACTATGTAAGAAGATTGATTTGGAACCATTATTCAGTGGAGAGTCTCCATGAAGTTGAATAAATCCAAAAGGAGTTATGTTGAAGAAGTTATTCCACTTTCTAATAAGGATATCCATATTTATCTTGTTTCGACATATGGCAAGTTCTTCATGCTTCTAAACAAACCAGGATGAATCACTATGCAAAAAGCTTTATTCGGAACCATTATTCAGTGGAGAGTATCCATGAAGTTGAATAAATCCCAAAGGAGTTTTTTGTTAGAAGTTATTCCACTTTCTAATCAGTATATACATATTTAGGTTTCTTTCACATATGGCAAGCTCTTCAAGCTTTTAATCAAACCAGAATGAATCACTATGTAAGAAGATTGATTTGGAACCATTATTCAGTGGAGAGTCTCCATGAAGTTGAATAAATCCAAAATGAGTTATGTTTTAGAAGTTATTCCACTTTCTAATCAGGATATCCATATTTAGCTTTTTAGGACATATGACAAGTTCTTCAAGCTTCTAATCAAACCAGGATGAATCACTATGTAAAAATCTTGATTTGGAACCATTAATCAGTGGAGAGTATCCATGAAGTTGAATAAATTCCAAAGGAGTTATGTTTAAGAAGTTATTCCACTTTCTAATCAGGATATCCATGTTTAACCTGTTCGGACATATGGCAAGTTCTTCAAGCATCTAATCAAACCAGGATGAATCACTATGCAAGCACCTTGATTTGGAACCATTATTTAGTGGAGAGTATCCATGAAGTTGAATAAATCCCAAAGGAGATATGTTTAAGAAGTTATTCCACTTTCTAATCAGGATATCCATGTTTAGCCTGTTTGGACATATGACAAGTTCTTCAAGCTTTTAAACAAACTAGGATGAATCACTATGTAAGAACCTTGATTTGGAACCATTATTCAGTGGAGAGTCTCCATGAAGTTGAATAAATCCCAAAGGAGTTATTTTTTAGAAGTTATTCCACTTTCTAATCAGTATATACATATTTAGGTTTCTTTGACATATGGCAAGTTCTTCAAGATTTTAATCAAACCAGAATGAATCACTATGTAAGAACATTGATTTGGAACCATTATTCAGTGGATAGTCTCCATGAAGTTGAATAAATCCAAAAGGAGTTATGTTGAAGAAGTTATTCCACTTTCTAATCAATATATCCATGTTTAGCTTGTTTCGACATATGGCAAGTTCTTCATGCTTCTAAACAAACCAAGATGAATCACTATGTAAGAAGCATGATTTGGAACCGTTATTAAGTGGAGAGTATCCATGAAGTTGAATAAATCCCAAAGGAGTTATGTTTAAGAAGTTATTCCACTTTTTAATCAGGATATCCATGTTTAGCCTGTTTGGACATATGGCAAGTTCTTCAAGCATCTAATCAAAACAGGATGAATCACTATGTAAGAACATTGATTTGGAACCATTATTCAGTGGAGAGTATCCATGAAGTTGAGTAAATCCCAAAGGAGTTATGTTTAAGAAGTTATTCCACTCTCTAATCAGGATATCCATGTTTAGCCTGTTCGGACATATGGCAAGTTCTTCAAGCATCTAATCAAACCAGGATGAATCACTATGCAAGCACCTTGATTTGGAACCATTATTTAGTGGAGAGTATCCATGAAGTTGAATAAATCCCAAAGGAGATATGTTTAAGAAGTTATTCCACTTTCTAATCAGGATATCCATGTTTAGCCTGTTTGGACATATGACAAGTTCTTCAAGGTTTTAAACAAACCAGGATGAATCACTATGTAAGAACCTTGATTTGGAACCATTATTCAGTGGAGAGTCTCCATGAAGTTGAATAAATCCCAAAGGAGTTATTTTTTAGAAGTTATTCCACTTTCTAATCAGTATATACATATTTAGGTTTCTTTGACATATGGCAAGTTCTTCAAGATTTTAATCAAACCAGAATGAATCACTATGTAAGAACATTGATTTGGAACCATTATTCAGTGTATAGTCTCCATGAAGTTGAATAAATCCAAAAGGAGTTATGTTGAAGAAGTTATTCCACTTTCTAATCAGGATATCCATGTTTAGCTTGTTTCGACATATGGCAAGTTCTTCATGCTTCTAAACAAACCAAGATGAATCACTATGTAAGAAGCATGATTTGGAACCGTTATTAAGTGGAGAGTATCCATGAAGTTGAATAAATCCCAAAGGAGTTATGTTTAAGAAGTTATTCCACTTTTTAATCAGGATATCCATGTTTAGCCTGTTTGGACATATGGCAAGTTCTTCAAGCATCTAATCAAAACAGGATGAATCACTATGTAAGAACATTGATTTGGAACCATTATTCAGTGGAGAGTATCCATGAAGTTGAGTAAATCCCAAAGGAGTTATGTTTAAGAAGTTATTCCACTTTCTAATCAGGATATCCATGTTTAGCCTGCTTGGACATATGTCAAGTTCTTCAAGCTCCGAACCAAACCAGGATGAATCACTATGTAAGAAGCCTTATTTGGAACCATTATTCAGTGGAGAGTCTCCATGAAGTTGAATAAATCCCAAAGGAGTTATGTTTAAGAAGTTATTCCACTTTCTAATAAGGATATCCATGTTTAGCATGTTTGGACATATGACAAGTTCTTCAAGCTTCGTATCAAACCAGGATGAATCACTATCTAAGAAGCTTAATTTGGAACCACTAATTAGGGGAGAGTCATTCATAAAGTTGAATAAATCTCATATGAGTTATGTTGAAGAAGTTATTCCACTTTCTAATCAGGATATCAATGTTTAGCCTGTTTGGACATATGGCAAGTTCTTCAAGCTTCTAATCAAACCTGGATAAATCACTATGTAAGAAGCTTGATTTGGAACCATTAATCAATGGAGTGTATCCAGGAAGTTGAATAAATCTCATAGGAGTTATGTTGAAGAATTATTTCACTCTCTAACAAGGATATCCAGGTTTTGCCTGTTTGGACCTATGGCAAGTTCTTCAAGCTTCTAATCAAACCAGGATGAGTCACTATGTAAGAAGCTTGATTTGGAACCATTAATCAGTTGAGAGTAATTCATAAAGTTGAATAAATCTCATAGGAGTTATGTTGAAGAAGTTATTCCACTTTCTGATCAGGATATCTATGTTTAGCCTCTTTGGACATATGGCAAGTTCTTCAAGCTTCTTATCAAACCAGGATGAATAACTATGTAAAAAGCTTGATTGGAACCATTTATCAGTGGAGAGTCTTTTATGGAGTTGAATAAATCTCATAAGAGTTATGTTGAATAAGTTATTCCACTTTCTAATCAGGATATCCATGTTTAGCATGTTTGGACATATGGCAAGTTCTTCAAGCTTTTAATCAAACCAGGATGAATCACTATGCAAGAAGCTTGATTTGGAACCATTATTAAGTGGAGACTATCCATGAAGTTGAATAAATCTCAAAGGAGTTATGTGTAAGAACATGCCATGCCATATGTCCATGCCATATGTCCTGGTTTGATTAGAAGCTTGAAGAACTTGCCATTTGTCCAAACATGCTAAACATGGATATCCTTATTAGAAAGTGGAATAACTTATTCAACATAATTCCTATGAGATTTATTCAACTTCATGAAAGACTCTCCACTTATTAATGGTTCCAAATAAAGTTTTTTACATAGTGATTCATCCTGGTTTGATTAGAAGCTTGAAGAACTTGCTATATGTCCAAACATGCTAAACATGGATATCCTGATTAGAAAGTGGAATAACTTCTTTAACATAACTCATTTGGGATTTATTCAACTTCATGGAGCCTCTCCACTGAATAATGATTCCAAATCAAGCTTCTTACATAGTGATTCATTCTGTTTTGATTAGGAGCTTGAAGAACTTGCCATATGTCCAAACAGGCTAAACATGGATATCCTGATTAGAAAGTGGAATAACTTCTTAAACATAACTCCTTCGGGATTTATTCAACTTCATGAATACTCTCCACTGAATAATGGTTCCAAATCAAGCTTCTTGCATACTGATTCATCCTGGTTTGATTAGAAGCTTCAAGAACTTGCCATATGTCCAAACAGGCTAAACATGGATATCCTGATTAGAAAGTGGAATAACTTCTTAAACATAACTACTTTGCGATTGATTCAACTTCATGGATACTCTCCACTGAATAATGGTTTCAAATCAAGCTTCTTACATAGTGATTCATCTTGGTTTGTTTAGAAGCATGAAGAACTTGCCAAATATCCAAACAGGCTAAACATGGATATCCTGATTAGAAAGTGGAATAACTTCTTCAACATATATCCTTTGGGATTTATTCAACTTCATGAAAGACTCTCCACTTATTAATGGTTCCAAATCTAGCTTTTTACATAGTGATTCATCCTGGTTTGATTAGAAGCTTGAAGAACTTGCCATATGTCCAAACATGCTAAACATAGATATCCTGATTAGAAAGTGGAATAACTTTTAAAACATAACTCCTTTGGGATTTATTCAACTTCATGGAAACTCTCCACTGTATAGTGGTTCCAAATCAAGCTTCTTACATAGTGATTCATCCTGGTTTGATTAGGATCTTGAAGAACTTGCCATATGTCCAAACAGGCTAAACATGGATATCCTGATTAAAAAGTGGAATAACTTCTTAAACATAACACATTTGGGATTTATTTAACTTCATGGATACTATCCACTGAATAATGGTTCAAAATCAAGATTCTTACATAGTGATTCATCCTGGTTTGATTAGGATCTTGAAGAACTTGCCATATGTCCAAACAAGCTAAACATGGATATCCTGATTAAAAAGTGGAATAACTTCTTAAACATAACACATTTGGGATTTATTTAACTTCATGGATACTATCCACTGAATAATGGTTCAAAATCAAGATTCTTACATAGTGATTCATCCTGGTTTGATTAGAAGCTTCAAGAACTTGCCATATGTCCAAACAAGCTAAACATGGATATCCTGATTAGAAAGTGGAATAACTTCTTAAACATAACTCCGTTGGGATTTATTCAACTTCATGAATACTCTCCACTGAATAATGGTTCCAAATAAAGCTTCTTGCATAGTGATTCATCCTGGTTTGATTAGAAGCTTCAAGAACTTGCCATATGTCCAAACAGGCTAAACATGGATATCCTGATTAGAAAGTGAAATAACTTCTTAAACATAACTACTTTGCGATTGATTCAACTTCATGGATACTCTCCACTGAATAATGGTTTCAAATCAAGATTCTTACATAGTGATTCATCTTGGTTTGTTTAGAAGTATGAAGAACTTGCCAAATGTCCAAACAGGCTAAACATGGATATCCTGATTAGAAAGTGGAATAACATCTTCAACATATATCCTTTGGATTTATTCAACTTCATGGACACTCTCCACTGACTAATGGTTCCAAATAAAGATTCTTGCATAGTGATTCATCATGGTTTGATTAGAAGCTTGAAGAACTTGCCATATGTCCAAACAGGCTAAACATGGATATCCTGATTAGAAAGTGGAATAACTTCTTAAACATAACTCCTTTGGGATTGATTCAACTTCATGGATATTCTCCAATAAATAATGGTTCAAAATAAATCTTTTTATGTAGTGATTCATCCTGTTTTGATTAGAAGCTTGAAGAACTTGCCATATGTCCAAACATGCTAAACATGGATATCCTGATTAAAAAGTGGAATAACTTCTTGAACATAACTCCTTTGGGATTTATTCAACTTCATGTATACTCTCCACTGAATAATGGTTCCAAATCAAGCTTCTTACATAGTGATTCATCCTGGTTTGATTAGGAGCTTGAAGAACTTGCCATATGTCCAAACATGCTAAACATGGATATCCTAATTAGAAAGTGGAAAAACTTCTTAAACATAACTCCTTTGAGATTTATTCAACTTCATGGATACTCTACACTGACTAATGGTTCCAAATCAAGCTTCTTACATAGTGATTTATCCTGGTTGGATTAGAAGCTTGAAGAACTTGCCATATGTCCAAACGGGCTAAACATGGATATCCTGATTAGAAAGTGGAATAATTCTTAAACATAACTCTTTTGGGATTTATTCAACTTCATGGATAATCTCCACTGAATAATGGTTACAAATAAAGCTTCTGCGGATGAATGCATCCTCTTGGGGTGGGTGAGACACTGCATGAGAAGTGGAACCACCCGTGTGGGAAGTAGACATCATGGCTCTTCCATCTTCTCCCATGCGCATGTCTTTTGCTCCAGTACCTTCTTGGACTCTTGCTTCATGAGCCCTTGCTTGTTTGTACTTGTTAATTGAGGCTGGCCTGAGATGAGGATGAAGAAGCCAGAAGTTGGTCTTGGTGTGTCCTTGCTTCTTGCAATGATCACAAAAGACAGACTTGTCTCCTCCTCCTCTTGGCTTGAAGTTGGCCTTATTTGCGGATGCTTCTTCCACCTTCTCAGACTTGTTTGCCATTGAGAGCTCCCCTTTTCCACCAAATAGCCCATCTGATCCTAGCTCCTTCTGAAGTTGATGACATACATCATCATAGCTTGGGAGCTCCTTGGACCTTAGGATGTGCTTAAGCAGGTCATTGAAGCTTGAGTTCGATGTGAGGAGTAGTCCAAACACCTTATATTGCTCACGCCTCTCCTCTAGTATGGCTGGATCAGTGGAGCTGGGCCTCAATACCTCAAGCTCGGACCAGAGTTGACTGTACCTCCCAAAATGCTTGGTGAGATCCATCTCCTCTTGGTGCATATTGTTGATAGCTCTCTTCATTTCAAAGATCCTTGTAAGGTTTGAATTTTTACCATACACCTTGTATAAGGTGTCCCATATCTTCTTGTCTGTCTCACAGTGTGAGTAGCAGTCCATTATAGGTGTGTCAAGTGAGCTTTGCAAGGCTGATAGCACCATGAGATCTTCATGTTCCCATTTGCCTTCATCAGCCACTACAACCTCCTTGCCATCTTCCCCTTTGTTGACATGAATCAATAAAGGACAGCTATCCACAGGAACCCATCCACTGGAACCCATCCACTGGAAGCTATCCACAAGATTAAGAACTAAAGAGAGAGGAAGAAACAATCTGGTTTCTTCCTGAAGAGAATTAAGCTAGAGTCTTATAAGGTTTTATAAGGAGTTCTTATAAGGCTTTATAAGGCTCGCCAAACTTGAGAGAACTTTGAATGCCAGACTTGACGTCAATCAGAAGTCAAGCTGGACGTGGATAAGCTTATGTACAAGTGGGAAGAAGTGGGGAAGCTTCAAGACAAGTGGAATTTGAATTAAAGTAGATCTGCTTTAAATATAGCTGTTGGGTCAGAATGCACCATATTATCCAGTGTGTTGTTGCTTTCCTTTCTCTCTCATCTTGGCTTTTAAATATGTTATAAGTAACCAGATATTAATTAAGGAAATTATTCTTATCCTTCTCTCTCTCTTATTTTCGAAATCCTCTTCCTCTCTCTCATGTTTTTCATGTTCTTCATTCTCCAGCAATGAACTCTCACTAAATCTCTCACTAAATACATTCTAAATCTCATATTCTCACAAATCTGAAATGGTATCAGAGCATTAAGCTCCTGTCATTCCGCAAATATCTTTCTTTTCTTTTCAAAATCTATGTGTTTTTCACTCTTATCCACTGGTCCGTAGCTTTACCCATTGGGTAAAAGAATTCCGACCATGGAAATGGAGAAGAAGAGTCTTATTCCAGTGACCCTGGAGGGTCCTAACTATCTTTTATGGTCAAGAGTGGCCAGAGTTATCTTGGCAAGTCATGGACTTTGGGACAGCCATATCATGGAGGCTGAAACTTCAAAGAGGATGGCTCAAGATGATAAGCATGCTACTTGCCTGAAGCATGATAACAAGTGGGTTCAAGAAGACCAGCAAGCTCTTGGAATCATACACAACTCCCTGTTTAAACCAATATTGGAGGCTCATTCTCACTATAAAACCGCCAAGAATCTATGGGAGAAACTTCAAACTATTTATGGGAATCTATGAGAGAGTCTTCAAACTGTTTATGAGCAAGACAAGTTTTTCAGCTTTCTCCTAAGTCTGAATTCACCCTACAACAATCTGATAAATTATTTCCTAAGAGAGAGGAAGCTTCCAGTGTTAGAGGATGTCTGTTCCCTGAGAAGCCAGCCGAATACATTTAACCTCAAGGAGTTCGAGCATCAAGTAATTCAAGGAAGAACCATGTATTCAGCTCTCATTGGTGATTCAACTGAAGGGAGAATATGGAGAAGTATAACTGGTGCGACCAACTCTGATGGTCCAGTGACCAGAAGAGACCTTGATTCCTTTATCAAAGCTCACAAGGCTCTTATCTCACCCAAGGAGGCTGGTACACACTCTCTTGACTCTAAACCCGTTATTATAGATTCAGGAGCTAGCCATCACATGATTAATGATAAGAACTTGATTAGTGATATCCAGCCTGCCTCAGGGAATGTTATTATAGCAAATGGTGATAAGGTGAAGATAGAAGGGATAGAGAACCTTAGGTTGTTTGATAGGGAATCTAGTGCCTTGTATATGCCTCAGTTTACATCAAATTTGCTATCAGTAAGAAGAGCTACTGTTGATCTGACCTGTCAAGTTGTGTTCAGACCTGATGAGGTTGAATTTCAAGACCTTAAGATAGGGCAGATAATTGGAAAAGGGCACAGCCATCAGCAGCTATATCATCTTCAGAAGACTAAGTTGTCGGAGTCACCTTCTTCTCAGTGTCTGGCCAGTATATCTAATGGGGTTGAGAGCAACATATGGCATGCTAGACTGGGACATCCTCATACCAGAGCCTTAAATCTGATACTTCCTGGTGTGGTGTTCAGGAATGATGATTGTGAAGCCTGTATATTGTGGAAGCATTTTAGGACAGTCTTTCCAAGGTCTGGCACCATCTATGAGAGATGTTTTGATCTGGTTCACTCTGATGTATGGACTGCACCATGTATGTCAAGGGAGAATCACAAATACTTTGTCACCTTCATTGATGTGAAGTCCAAATACACTTGGGTAACACTGATTCAGTCTAAGGACAGGGTGTTAGAAGCTTTCAAGAATATCCAGGTTCATGTGTCCAATCACTTCAATGCCAAGCTGAAAATTCTCAGATCAGACAATGGTGGAGAGTACACAAGCCATGCATTTAAGCAATACCTTGCTCAACATGGGATTATCCACCAGACAAGATGTCCTTACACTCCCCAACATAATGGAGTTGCTGAGAGGAAGAACATGCACTTGATGGAAGTAGCAAGATCAATGATGTTTCACACTAATGTCCCAAAAAGGTTCTGGAGTGATGTTGTGGTTTCTTCTAGCTATCTGATCAATAGGACTCCAACAAAAGTCCTCAACGACCTGTCTCCATTTGAGGTTCTTAACAACAGCAAGCCACCAGTGGACCACTTACGTGTGTATGAGTGTCTTTGCTTTGTGCTGATACCAGGAGAGCAAAGGAACAAGCTTGATGCTAAAAGCTCAAAAGCTATGTTCATTGGCTACTCTCCAGCACATAAGGGGTATAAGTGTTATGATCCAGTATTAAGAAGGGTCTTAATATCAAGAGATGTAAAGTTTGTGGAGACAAAAGGATATTATGAGGAGAAGAGTTGGGATAATTTGAAGGATCTACCTCAAGCATCTGAGAAAGCCACAAACCTCAGGATTATATTGGAGAGCTTTGGTATTGGCATGCCTCAGGCAAATCAAGAAACAAAGAGGAATCCTCCTGAAGCCGCACCTGGTCCGGAAGTTGTAGTTAATGAAGATGTGGCTGATGAAGCTGTAGAAGACAGCCATCCTAATCCTGAATGGAGGAATCAACCAGAAACTCATGATCAGGATGAGAGGCAGCAAGTTCAACCAGTGTATCAGAATGAGGAAGAATCAGGGGATCAGAATGAGGAAGCTGAATCTGATAAGGAAGAGGAAGTTCACCAGGTTCAGCCACTTAGAAGAAGTACAAGGATCAAGAAACCTGCTTCAAACTGGATCAATACAAGAGTTTACTTCAATGCTGAAGTTGTGGCGCACCCAATAAGTGCAGTATGCTCTCTTGCTCAATATCCAGAAGAGCATCAAGTCATCATTGGGGAGTTGGATCAGGAGTACATCCCAAAAACATATGAAGAGGCTATGCAACATGAGGAGTGGAGAGCATCAGTTGGAGATGAGATCAATGTCATGATCAAGAATGATACATGGTTTGAAACTGATCTCTCCAAAGGCAAGAAAGCTGTTACAAGCCGCCTGATATACACCATCAAGTATCTAGCTAATAGAAAACCAGAAAGAAGGAAGACAAGGCTAGTTGCAAGAGCATACACTCAAGTGTAGGGTGAAGATTATTTGGATACATTTGCACCAGTGGCCAAGCTGCATACTATAAGGATTCTCTTATCACTTGCTGTCAACCAAGAGTGGGATTTATGGCAGATGGACGTGAAGAATGCCTTTCTTCAAGGAGAGTTGGAAGATGAAGTATACATGCGACCTCCTCCTGGCCTAGAAAGAATGGTCAAACCAGGGAATGTATTAAGGTTGAAGAAGGCAATCTATGGCTTGAAGCAATCTCCAAGGGCCTGGTATCACAAGCTCAACACCACACTCAATGGAAGAGGTTTTGTAAAATCTGAGGCATATCATACTCTCTTCACTCTAACCAGCAAGCAGGGGATTGTGGTCATTCTAGTGTATATTGATGATATTATCATCACTGGCAGTGACAAGGAAGGTATACTCTCAACCAAGGCTTTTCTTAAATAATCATTTGATATCAAAGACTTGGGAGAGTTGAAGTACTTCCTAGGGATTGAAATATGCCGTTCTAAAGAGGGGCTTTTCTTATCCCAAAGGAAGTACACACTTGATCTTTTAAATGAGTCAGGAAACCTTGGAGGAAGACAAGCCAAGACACCATTGGAGGAAGGCTACAAGGTACCGCGAGAGGGGGAGTTTGAAGCTACTCCATTTGAAGATGTCAAGAAGTATAGGAGAATGGTTGGTAAGCTCATATACCTGACCATCACTCGCCCAGATGTGTGCTTTGCTGTGAACCAAGAGAGTCAACACATGCAAAGTCCTAAGGTTCATCACTGGAACATGGTGGAGAGGATCTTGAGATACTTGAGAGAGGCTCCTGGTCAAGGTGTTTGGATGGCATGCAACAAGAGCACTGACGTTGTAGGATATTGTGATGCTGATTGGGCTGGAGACAGAGTTGATAGGAGATCAACAACGGGTTATTGCACCTTTATTGGAGGAAATCTAGTCACATGGAAGAGTAAGAAGCAGAAGGTTGTCTCTTGCTCAAGTGTTGAGGCAGAGTACCGAGCTATGAGGAAGCTTACTAGTGAATTCATATGGATCAAGGGACGGCTAAAAGACTTGGGTGTTGAGATCAGCGCGTCAATTACTATGCATTGTGACAACCAGACAACAATACATATTGCATCCAACTCAGTTTTTCATGAGAGGACAAAGCATATAGAAGTGGACTGCCACAAGGTGAGACAAGCAGTAGAGCAGCAAGTGACCCTTCCATGCTACACTAGAAGTGAAGATCAACTGGCCGACATACTCACTAAGGCGGCCAGTAGCAAGGTTTGTGAGTCCATTCATCCTAAGCTTGGACTCATAGACCTCACTTGTCACTGATCCTCTTGCCATGAGTGTTCTACTCTTTTTCCTTGACTTGGTTTTTATCCCAAGTGGTTTTTCCAAGCTAAAGGTTTTAATGAGGGAATGCTTCATGGTTTCCAAGCTTGACCAGTCCCTATGGTCAAGCTTGAGGGGGAGTGTTGACATGAATCAATAAAGGACAGCTATCCACAGGAACCCATCCACTAGAAGCTATCCACAAGATTAAGAACTAAAGAGAGAGGAAGAAACAATCTGGTCTCTTCCTGAAGATAATTAAGCTAGATTCTTATAAGGTTTTATAAGGAGTTCTTATAAGGCTTTATAAGGCTCGCCAGACTTGAGAGAACTTTGAATTCCAGACTTGACGTCAATCAGAAGTCAGGCTGGACGTGGATAAGCTTTTGTACAAGTGGGAACAAGTTGGGAAGCTTCTAGACAAGTGGAATTTGAATCAAAGTAGATATGCTTTAAATAGAGCTGTTAGGTCAGAATGCACCCTATTATCTAGTGTGTTGTTGCTTTCCTCTCTCTCTCATCTTGGCTTTTAAATATGTTGTAAGCAACCAGATATTAATCAAGGAAATTATTCTTATCCTTCTCTCTCTCTTATTTTCGAAATCCTCTTCCTCTATCTCATGTTCTTCATGTTCTTCATTCTCCAGCAATGAACTCTCACTAAATCTCTCACTAAATACATTCTAAATCTCATATTCTCACAAATCTGACACCCTTGAGTTATTTGCTTTGGTGCCTCACTTGATATGATATGCCCCCACAAGCCTCTTCCTCCAAGGGCAGTCTTGGTTAATCTTGACCAAGTAATGTAGTTTGGTCCTTTAAGGAACCTCGGAATGTGAACTGGTCTATGCTGATCCATCTTGTCTTTGAAGAGAAAGTAGGCGCCAAACTAGGATTTGAAATTTCAAACTTGGCCGTGTGAGAGAACTTCAAAGGGATGGTGGACAGAATAGAGTGAGCACTTCCAAGAGAAAGAAATAAAAGGATAAATCTCAAGAACTCTCAAGAACACGGATGAAATCTCAAGAACACTCAAGAACAGGATGGTAGATCTGGAAGGAGTAAACCGATTGAAAGAGTATGTGATTTAGAGTAGCTTTGGGGAAGAGAAATAGGTAATCAGAAGCTTAAGGCTCTGATACCATGTAAGATTTATCAAGAACAAGTGAAGAACAATGAGATAAAGAGTGGGTTTGATCCGGATGAAAGGAGAGAGAGAGAGAGAAAGAGTGATGTTTGTGTCAACAAGAGAAAGAGAGAATATGGAATGATTCTTTTTTCCTTAATTCAAATGGTAAGCATACAATGTAGTTATATAGGGAAATCAGGAGATACAAGACAATAAGAACAATATTAAACTAACCTGAATCTGGTGCAGGTTTGGACAGGCTTGGACAAGGGACCAGGGGGTGAAAGTGACATGTCCTAATGGCTGGGAGCCTTAGGGAGACCCGTGACTTTGCTCCAACTTCTTCCTAGTTCATTGTCGACCAGATTCCTCCTTCTCCTTAGTTATATAAACAAATCTCTAACTCATCTTGTTCCCTTTACTTGTATTTGGTTCCAAGGTGAGTAACACTTGATTCCCAAGCTAGGTCATCCGTACAAGGTGTACGGAATACCTTGTGATCCAAGTCTGATCCAAGTCCCTTATTTGTCTTCATGATCAATAGTAAGAAGCTTGATTTGTAACCATTAATAAGTGGAGAGTCTTTCATGAAGTTGAATAAATCTCATAGGAGTTATGTTGAATAAGTTATTCCACTTTCTAATCAGGATATCCATGTTTACCCTGTTTTGACATATGACAAGTTCTCCATGCTTCTAAACAAACCAAGATGAATCACTATGTAAGAAGCTTGATTTGGAACCATTATTCAGCGGAGATTATCAATGAAGTTGAATCAATCCCAAAGGATTTATGTTTAAGAAGTTATTCCACTTTCTAATCAGGATATCCATGTTTAGCATGTTTGGACATATGGCAAGTTCTTGAAACTTCTAATCAAACCAGGATGAATAACTATGAAAAAAAACTTGATTTGGAACCATTATTCAGTGGAGAGTATCCATGAAGTTGAATAAATCCCAATGGAGTTATGTTTAAGAAGTTATTCTACTTTCTAATCAGGATATCTATGTTTAGCCTGTTTGGACATATGACAAGTTCTTGAAGCTTCTAATCAAACAAGGATGAATCACTATGTAAGAAGCTTGATTTGGAACCATTATTAAGTGGAGAGTATCCATGAAGTTGAATAAATCTCAAAGGAGTTATGTTTAAGAAGTTATTCCACTTTCTAATCAGGATATCCATGTTTAGCCTGTTTGGACATATGGGAAGCTCTTCAAGCTTCTAATCAAACCAGGATGAATCACTATGTAAGAAGCTTGATTTGGAACCATTATTCAGTGGAGAGTATCCATGAATTTGAATAAATCCCAAAGGAGTTATATTTAAGAAGTTATTCCACTTTCTAATCAGGATATCCATGTTTAGCCTGTTAGGACATATGGCAAGTTCTTCAAGCTCCTAATCAAACCAGGATGAATCACTATGTAAGAAGCTTGATTTGGAACCATTATTCAGTGTATAGTATCAATGAAGTTGAATAAATCCCAAAGGAGTTATGTTTAAGAAGTTATTCCACTTTCTAATCAGGATATCCATGGTTAGCCTATTTGGACATATGGCAAGTTCTTCAAGCTCCTAATCAAACCAAGATGAATCACTATGTAAGAAGATTTATTTGGAACCATTATTCAGTTTAGAGTATCCATGAAGTTGAATAAATCCCAAAGGAGTTATGTTTAAGAAGTTATTCCACTTTCTAATCACCATATCCATGTTTAGCCTGTTTGGACATACGGCAAGTTCTTCAAGCTTCTAATAAAACCAGGATAAATCACTATTTAAGAAGCTTGATTTGGATCCATTATTAAGTGGAGAGTATTCATGAAGTTAAATAAATCTCATAGGAGTTATGTTGAATAAGTTATTTCACTTTCTAATCAGGATATCCATGTTTAGCCTTTTTGGACATATGGGAAGTTCTTCAAGCTTCTAATCAAACCAGGATGAATCTTTATGTAAGAAGCTTGATTTGGAAGTAATATTCAGTGTAGAGTATCCATGAAGTTGAATAAATCCCAAACGAGTTATGTTTAAGAAGTTATTCCACTTTCTAATCAGGATATCCATGTTTAGCCTATTTGGACATATGGCAAATTCTTCAAGATCCTAATCAAACCAAGATGAATCACTATGTAAGAAGACTGATTTGGAACCATTATTCAGTGTAGAGTATCCATGAAGTTGAATAAATCCCAAAGGAGTTATGTTTAAGAAGTTATTCCACTTTCTAATCACGATATCCATGTTTAGCCTGTTTGGACATATGGCAAGTTCTTCAAGCTTCTAATAAAACCAGGATAAATCATTATGTAAGAAGCTTGATTTGGAACCATTATTCAGTGGAGAGTATCCATGAAGTTGAATAAATCCCAAAGGAGTTATGTTTAAGAAGTTATTCCCTTTTCTAATCAGGATATCCAAATTTACCTTTTCTGGACATATGGCATGTTCTTCAAGCTTCTAATCAAACAAGGATGAATCACTATGTAGAAATATTGACTTCGAACCATTATTTAGTGGAGAGTATCCATGAAGTTGAATAAATCCCAAAGGATATATGTTTAAGAAGTTATTCCACTTTCTAATCAGGATATCCGTGTTTAGCCTGTTTGGACATATGACAAGTTCTTCAAGCTCCTAATCAAACCAGGATGAATCACTATGTAAGAAGCTTGATTTGGAACCATTATTCAGTGGAGAGTATACATGAAGTTGAATAAATCCGAAAGGAGTTATATTTAAGAAGTTATTCCACTTTCTAATCAGGATATCCATGTTTAGCATGCTTGGATATATGGCAAGTTCTTCAAGCTTCTAATTAAACCAGGATGAATCAATATGTATATAGATTGATTTTGAACCATTAATAAGTGTAGAGTCTTCCATGAAGTTGAATAAATCTCATAGGAGTTATGTTGAATAAGTTATTCCACTTTTTAATCAGGATATCCATGTTTAGCCTGTTTGGACATATGACAAGTTCTTCAAGCTTCTAATCAAACCATGATGAATCACTATGTAAAAAGATTGATTTGGAACCATTATTTATTGGAGAGTATCCATGAAGTTGAATAAATCCCAAAGGAGATATGTTTAAGAAGTTATTCCACTTTCTAATCAGGATATCCAAGTTTAGCCTGTTTGGACATATGACAAGTTCTTCAAGCTTTCAATCAAACCAGGATGAATCACTATGTCAGAAGCTTGATTTGGAACCATTATTCAGTGGAGAGTCTCCATGAAGTTGAATAAATCCCAAAAGAGTTATGTTTAAGAAGTTATTCCATTTTCTTATGAGGATATCCATGTTTAGCCTGTTTGGACATATGGCAAGTTCTTCAAGCTCCTAATCAAACCAGGATGAATCACTATGTAAGAAGCTTGATTTGGAACCATTATTCAGTGTATAGTATCCATGAAGTTGAATAAATCCCAAAGGAGTTATGTTTAAGAAGTTATTCCACTTTCTAATCAGGATATCCATGGTTAGCCTATTTGGACATATGGCAAGTTCTTCAAGCTCCTAATCAAACCAAGATGAATCACTATGTAAGAAGATTGATTTGGAACCATTATTCAGTGTAGAGTATCCATGAAGTTGAATAAATCCCAAAGGAGTTATGTTTAAGAAGTTATTCCACTTTCTAATCACGATATCCATGTTTAGCCTGTTTGGACATACGACAAGTTCTTCAAGCTTCTAATAAAACCAGGATAAATCACTATTTAAGAAGCTTGATTTGGATCCATTATTAAGTGGAGAGTATCCATGAAGTTAAATAAATCTCATAGGAGTTATGTTGAATAAGTTATTTCACTTTCTAATCAGGATATCCATGTTTAGCCTTTTTGGACATATGGGAAGTTCTTCAAGCTTCTAATCAAACCAGGATGAATCTTTATGTAAGAAGCTTGTTTTGGAAGTAATATTCACTGTAGAGTATCCATGAAGTTGAATAAATCCCAAACGAGTTATGTTTAAGAAGTTATTCCACTTTCTAATCAGGATATCCATGTTTAGCCTATTTGGACATATGGCAAATTCTTCAAGCTCCTAATCAAACCAAGATGAATCACTATGTAAGAAGATTGATTTGGAACCATTATTCAGTGTAGAGTATCCATGAAGTTGAATAAATCCCAAAGGAGTTATGTTTAAGAAGTTATTCCACTTTTTAATCACGATATCCATGTTTAGCCTGTTTGGACATATGGCAAGTTCTTCAAGCTTCTAATAAAACCAGGATAAATCATTATGTAAGAAGCTTGATTTGGAACCATTATTCAGTGGAGAGTATCCATGAAGTTGAATAAATCCCAAAGGAGTTATGTTTAAGAAGTTATTCCCTTTTCTAATCAGGATATCCAAATTTACCTTTTCTGGACATATGGCATGTTCTTCAAGCTTCTAATCAAACAAGGATGAATCACTATGTAGAAATATAGACTTCGAACCATTATTTAGTGGAGAGTATCCATGAAGTTGAATAAATCCCAAAGGATATATGTTTAAGAAGTTATTCCACTTTCTAATCAGGATATCCGTGTTTAGCCTGTTTGGACATATGACAAGTTCTTCAAGCTTTTAATCAAACAAGGATGAATCACTATGTAAGATGCTTGATTTGGAACCATTATTCAGTGGAGAGTCTCCATGAAGTTGAATAAATCCCAAAGGAGTTATGTTTTAGACATTATTCCACTTTCTTATTAGGATATCCTTATTTAACTTTTTTGAACATATGGCAAGTTCTTCAAGCTTCTAATCAGACCAGGATAAATCACTATGTAAGAAGCTTTATTTGGAACCATTATTCAGTGGAGGGTCTTTTATGAAGTTTAATAAATCCCAAAGGAGTTATGCTTAAGAAGTTATTCTACTTTCTAATCGGGATATCCATGTTTAGCATGTTTGGACATATGGCAAGTTCTTCAAGCTTCTAATTAAACCAGGACGAATCACTATGTAAAAAGCTTGATTTGGAACCATTAACAAGTGGAGAGTCTTTCATTAAGTTGAATAAATCTCATAGGAGTTATGTTGAAAAAGTTATTCCACTTTCTAATCATGATATCCATGTTTAGCCTGTTTGGACATATGACAAGTTCTTCAAGCTTCTAATCAAACCAGGATGAATCACTATGTAAGAAGCTTGATTTGGAACCATTATTTTCTGAAGAGTATTTCATGAAGTTGAATAAATATCATAGGAGTTATGTTGAAGAAGTTATTGTTGAAATAAAGAAAGGAATGACTAGAAGAAGAAGCTGGTTGATGATCCAAGGACAGTTCATCAAGAGAAGCCAATTTGGTCCAGTTTGTACAGACTTGCTCCACAAGCTACATCTTGACCTAACTTACATTGCAAGGCAAGAAAGGAGTTGGGGGGGACTGAATATGGACGTAGGAACCTGTGAGAAGTCAAGGAAACCTGTTTGAATTTAAATAAGAGAGGCTGGTTTGAATTAGACTAGAAGAAGTCACATGGGTTGGTTTGGAGAAGCAGCTGGACCTGTCCCTTTCACACAAGCAGGTTGTGCAAACCTATCTCCTGTCCCTTTCTCCTCCTCTGGACATGCCAGTCTGTCCACAACAGCCTGCTCTACACCAGTCTGTCCAGCCAGTTCTGATCATTTCCGTACAAAATTATTAATTTTTGTTTTCTTGCTTTAGTAATTGTTTACTGTTGCTCATTTTCTATTTAAAGGCAGCTTCACCTCTTGTAACTCTTTATCCAGAATAAATACAAGTTTCTCTCTATCCATTTTCGTGGGTCTCTCTCTCTTTCTTGTGTCTAAACAATATTCACAATGTAAGGAGTTAAGAGTTATGATTTAAAGACCGCCTTAACTCTCTTTCTCTTAAGGCAGCCTAATACTTGTAAAACTCACTCTAAACTCTTCTTCATCTTCTCTTAAAATCTAGCTTACTGATTCTATATCCTCTCCGTCTTAAGTACACAAACTCAAAGTGTTGTGTTACTGCAGTAGGATAGATTCAAACTAGAGATTCTCAGCTTCCTATAACCAGTTTACTTTGTAGGATCTTGGTTATATTGTAAGCTGTGTATGTGTGTGTCTGTTAAGTTGTTTAAGGGGATTCAACCACCAGTTGGTTGTCTCTTCCATTGAATAGTGAGTTCTTGTAGTTTGGTAGAAAGGGATTCAGTTACAAGTTAACTGAATACTCTCTTGACATGAGACAAACACTCATGAATTCCAACATGGTATCAGAGCTTTGTTGCTCTTTTATGTGATAAAACTCACCTCTAGTCTCTGTTTTTGATTTAAAAATCTATTCTCTACCACTTCAATGTTGTGTTAGCTTTGTATGCACTTGTTAGTGTCTAGATAAGGCTTGGGGAAGAGAAAGATTTCGAAAATGCTCCTCATTCTGCTTAATCCATTGGATAACAGGTTTCTCTTAATGGAGCATCTCTTTGTCCAGTGGACAAACTGTTTTAATCCATTGGGTTCATTGTGTTAGAATTAATGGATTTAGAGTCTGGTGTGTTATGAAGGAATGAAGAACAACAAGAAAAAGAAAAAGAACAAGAACAAGAACAAGAACAAGAAAGAGATGAGAGAAATCGTGAGAGAGAGAGAGAGAGAGGTGAGAGAGAGAGTTTGAGCAAGAATAGAATAATGAGGAAATACTTTCCTTGATTAATTTAGTTTGCATACAAGGTTGTTATATAGAGAAATCAGAACATACAAGACAAAGAGAACAATAATAAACTAATCTGTCTTTGGACAGGCTTAGGCAAATTAGGACAGGTTTGGACAGGGGTGGATCAGACAACCCAGACTTATAGTGACAGGTTCCAACGGCTGGGAGCCTTAAGGAACCCATGACTTTGCTCCAGCCTCTTCCTAGTCCATTGGCAACCAGATTCCTCCTTCTCCTTAGTTACACAAACTAATATCTAATTCTTCTTGTCCCTTTGCTTGTCTTTGATTCCAAGCTAGCAAACCTTGATCCTCAAGTTAGGTTAACTCGCCCAAGCTTCCTTGCATTCCAAGTTAACTTGTTCTTGTACCTTTCTCTTCATACAACTTATTCTCATGCCATTTATTCTTCATGTCAACACTCCCCCTCAAGCTTGACCATAGGGACTGGTCAAGCTTGGATTACCATGAAGCATTCCCTCATTAAAACCTTAGCTTGGAAAAACCACTTGGGATAAAAACCAAGCCAAGGAAAAAGAGTAGAACACTCCATGGCAAGAGGATCAGTGACATGTGAGGTCTATGAGTCCAAGTTTGGGATGGATGAACTCACAAACCTTGCTGCTTGCTGCCTTAGTGAAGATGTCAGCCAGTTGATCTTCACTCCTAGTGTAGCATTGGAGTATCACTTGCTGCTCCACTGCTTGTCTCACCTTATGGCAGTCCACCTCTATATGCTTGGTTCTCTCATGAAAAACAGAGTTGGATTCAATGTGGATTGCTGCCTGATTATCACAATGCATTGTCATGGGTGTGGTGATCTCAATGCCCAAGTCCCTTAGCAATCCCTTGATCCATATGAGCTCACTTGTGAGCTTCCTCATAGCTCGGTATTCTGCCTCAGCACTTGAACAGGAGACAACCTTCTGCTTCTTACTCTTCCAAGTAACTAGATTCCCTCCAATAAAGGTGTAATATCCAGTTGTTGATCTTCTACCAGCTCTGTCTCCAGCCCAATCAGCATCAAAATATCCTACAACCTCAGTACTCTCATTACATGCCATCCACACACCTTGACCAGGAGCCTCTCTTAAGTATCTCAAGATCCTCTCCACCATATTCCAGTGATGCACTTTTGGAGTTTGCATATGCTGACTGACTTGATTCACAGCAAAGCACAAGTCTGGCTGAGTAATGGTCAAGTATATGAGTTTCCCAACCATCCTCCTATACTTCTTGACATCTACAAATGGAGTGTCTTCAAACTCCCCCTCTCGCAGCACCTTGTAACCTTCTTCTAATGGGGTGAAGAGTGTGTGATCAGCTTCAGACTTGACAAAACCCCTTCCATTGAGTGTAGTACTTAACTTGTGATACCAGGCTATTGGGGACTGCTTCAAGCCATAGATTGTCTTCTTAAGTCTCAAAACATTCCCTTGTTTAACAAGGTTCTCTAGGCCAGGAGGTGGTCTCATGTATACTTCATCCTCCAGCTCCCCTTGAAGGAATGCATTCTTCACATCCATCTGCCATATATCCCATTTTAGGTTGACAGCAAGTGAGAGAACAATCCTGATTGTATGCAGCTTGGCCACTGGTGCAAAGGTGTCAATGTAGTCCTCTCCATATGTTTGAGTGAATCCTCTTGCTACAAGTCTTGTTTTGCGCCTCTCAATCTGCCCATTAGAAGGTACTTAATGGTGAATATCCATCTGTTGGTCACTGCCTTCTTGCCTTTGGGAAGCTCGGATTCATACCAAGTGTCATTTACTATCATTGCATTAGTTTCCTTTGCCACAGACTCTCTCCATTCCTCATGCTCCATAGCCTCTTCATATGATCTTGGTATGTATTCCTGATCCAATTCACTGATGAAGACTTGGTGTTCCTTTGGGTATTGAGCTAGAGAGCACACTGCACTGATTGGATGTGCTACTGCTTCAGCATTGAAGTATACCCTTGTATTGACCCAATTTGATGGATCCTTTTTGATCCTTGTACTCCTTCTTAGGGTTTGCACTGGAGGCACAACCTGATCAGTTTCTTCACCTTCTTGATGTGATCCATCTTGTTGAGTTTCTGCTTCTGAAGTCATCTCATCATGTTCCTGAGCTATTGAGCCTTCTTCAGGTTCAACTTGCTCCTCATGTTGTGCTTCAGTTTCAGTTCCATTGCCCTCTTCAGGATTAGGGTGAGTGACTTCAATCCTCTCATCCTCATCTTCCCTATGAGCAGGTTCCTGCCTGACTTGGTCATTTTCTTTTGGTAAGCTGACGCCAAGTCTATCCAATATCACCCTTAGATTGTTGGCTCTGTTTGAGGCTGATTGGGGCAAATCCTTGAGATTTTGCCAACTCCTTTCATCATAGTAACCTCTGGATTCAGTGAACTTGACATCCCTGGAGATTAGGACCTTCCTTGTGTCTGGAACATAACACTTATAGCCCTTTTGAGTTGGTGAATATCCAATGAACATTGCCTTTGTGCTTTTAGCTTCTAATTTGTTCCTCAGCTCGCCTGGAAGCAAGACAAAACACACACAACCAAACACACGCAAATGGTATATAGATGGTTTGGTTTTGTTGAGTACCTCATATGGTGATTGATCTTGGAGTACTTTGGTGGGGATTCGATAGATTAAATAGGCTGCTGTCACAACTGCATCTCCCCAAAACCTCTTGGGAACATTCATATGGAACATCATGCTCCTGGCTACCTCCATTAAGTGTTTGTTTTTCCTTTCTGCCACACCATTTTGTTGGGGTGTGTAAGGACAGCTTGTCTGATGGATGATGCCTTGTGTGGCAAGGTGTTGTTTGAATGCATTGCTAGTGTACTCCCCTCCATTATCTGATCTAAAAAATTTAATATTGTCATGAAATTGATTAGTAACATAGCTTTGAAAATTTTTAAAGGCTTCTAGCACCCTATCTTTTGATTGCAACAAGGTTATCCATGTGTATTTAGATTTCTCATCTATAAATGTCACAAAATATTTTTGTTGCTCTCTAGATGCACATGGTGCTATCCACACATCAGAATGAACTAAATCAAAGCATTTATCATAAATGGTCATTGATTTAGGAAACACAGACTTGCAATGTTTTCCTAGAATACAAGCCTCACAATCACTCTTAAATAAAATACTAGGCAGCATGATGTTCAAAGCTCTAGAATAGGGATGACCTAGTCTAGCATGCCATATTATATCTTTAGGGAATTCAGAAACAGAATGAAAAGCATTAGATAAATCAGAAGCCAGCTTGGTGTCCTCAAGCAAGTACAAGTCTGCCTTGGTCACACCCTTGCCAAGCAACCTACAAGAATCAATATCCTGAAAATAGACATCATTAGGAGTGAAGGTAACATGACAATTCAAATCGTGTGTGACCTTCTTAACAGACAATAGGTTTGATGCAAATGTAGGCATATAGAATGCCTTAGAAACTTTGTCAAATAATTTTAAATCACCTATCCCTCTTATTGGTATCTTATCACCATTAGCAATCAAAACATTACCTAAAGCTGGTTTTATATCAGTAATCAAGTTTCAATCACTGATCATGTGATGAGATGCTCCTGAATCTATAACTAGGGGTCTGGTCATGTTTAGAGCATTCATAGATATACCAGCAGTATGTGCTGCATTTAGTGATATACCAAGAGTTTCAGTGTTACCAGAATTGTCTTTCAAGGCCTTGATGAGAGCATCCAAGTCGGATTTCTTGATGGTCTCATCCTGGGTGGTCCTTGCTGTGTAGTAAGATGAGGGAGACGCCACTGCCTTGCTCACACCAGTGTTGGAGAACATTGGGGGACATCCAGAAGGAGTGACTGGCTCGGTTCCATCATTTGAAAAATGAGCTCTAGCATCTTGATACTGGTTCCTTTGCTTTTTGAACTTGTTTGGCTTCAAGTGGGGGTGGAGTATCCAGCATTTGTCCTTCATGTGACCCTTCTTCTTGCAGTGATCACAAATCAGGACCCTCCTATCATCTTGCTTGTATACTCCTTTGTTTGCCACTGCTTCAGCTTTGTTAATCATAACAGGCTCTCCTTTGTTTCCAAACAGTCCCAATTACCCTTCTTCCTTCTGGATTTGAGCACACACCTCATCAAGGGTAGGTAACTTGTCAGCCCTCAGTATGTGCTTGATGAGATCATTGTAGGTGGGATTAAGTGTGAGTAGCAACCCAAACACCTTATCTTCTTCACGCCTGATGCTTAGGACTGATGGATCAATAGTGTGAGGTTTGAGCATCTCCAGTTCAGCCCATAGGGATCTGCACTTGCCAAAGTGGTTTTGAAACTCCATGTGAGCTTGACTGAGAGCATTGATGGCTCTTTTCACTTCAAAGACTCTTGTAAGGTTAGAGACATTCCCATAAACCTTGTATAGAGTTTCCCATAGTTCTTTGGTAGTCTCACAGTATGAATAAGACTCCAAGATATCTGGTTCCAGAGAGATTTGTATGACTGATAGAACCATGAGATCCTCCTGATCTCATTTGTCTTTGTCAGCCACCACTATCTCCTTTCCATCCTCTCTTTGGACAATCTGGCTTGGGGCTGCTTCATTTGAAACATGGCTCCATAATCCTCTTCTTCCAAGGGCAGTTTTCACCAATCTGGACCACAAGAGATAATTAATCCCCTTTAGTGTCATTGGAATGGCGACAGGCTTGTGTTTCTCCATTCTTTTCTTGAAGATTTTTGAAAAAGAAATCAGAGTGAGATGATTTGCGGAAGTAGAAATAGGTTTCAAGAGGTTTGTAGCTCTGATACCATGTTAGAATTAATGGATTTAGAGTCTGGTGTGTTATGAAGGAATGAAGAACAGCAAGAACAAGAACAAGAAAGAGATGAGAGAAATCGTGAGAGAGTGAGAGAGAGAGGTGAGAGAGAGAGTTTGAGCAAGAATAGAATAATGAGGAAATACTTTCCTTGATTAATTTAGTTTGCATACAAGGTTGTTATATAGAGAAATCAGAACATACAAGACAAAGAGAACAATAATAAACTAATCTGTCTTTGGACAGGTTTGGACAGGGGTGGATCAGACAACCCAGACTGATAGTGACAGGTCCTAACGGCTGGGAGCCTTAAGGAACCCGTGACTTTGCTCCAGCCTCTTCCTAGTCCATTTGCAACCAGATTCCTCCTTCTCCTTAGTTACACAAACTAATATCTAATTCTTCATGTCCCTTTGCTTGTCTTTGATTCCAAGCTAGCAAACCTTGATCCTCAAGTTAGGTTAACTCGCCCAAGCTTCCTTGCATTCCAAGTTAACTTGTTCTTGTACCTTTCTCTTCATACAGCTTATTCTCATGCCATTTATTCTTCATGTCAACACATTGTTGTCTAAGCCACAGAAAACACTTATTTATGTGTTATTCTGATGGTTCTCTTGTTGCAACCCCTGGAAAACATCAGTTCATCAGTTTTTTTCAGTGGCACATGTCTAAGATCAGTGGATAAATTGATTGTCCAATGGTCCATTGTGTTTCAGCTACTAAAGCACCAAACTCTTGATGAAGTATTGGTTGCTCGTGGCTGTTAATGCTTCCGCAAAACTCAAGAAAACAGAGCAAAACTCTGTCCATTAGAACTCTTGAGCAATTCTCTATTCTCTATTCTCTGATTCTCAGGTTACTTATTCTCCATAATTCTCCCATTCTCTAGCTACTAATACTCTGGTTACATTACTCTCTACTCTCTACTTATTCTCTGGTTACTTATACTCTCTGGTTACTTAAATCTCTAGTCTCACAATCTTGTTAGAATCTGCCTAATGTTGTTAAACTGTCTTGAAGTTAAGTTGTCTTAAAAGAATTGTCTTGCTTCTGCCCTTTTGAAAAATAAATTGTCTTGTTGCCTGAATGCTTAGTCTTGTTGATTAAAATTCAGAGAGTGTTGATTAATCATGAGGATATTTGTTCATTGCTTGTTTGAAATGTGTTTTAAAGATCAGACTTGGTGAAAAACCCATGTTCTGATCTCTTGTTGTCTACTGATGCTTGTCTTAGTGTTGGTTTGTCAGGTTGCCCATGTTGATCAGAGCCTGCACAAGATGCATATTCCTTACCATGGAGATTGCCCACTGCCCATCAATCCTTTGGACATTGATTGTGTCCATTAACTCCCAAGATGGTTGAGAGGATGAATGGAGCAGTGGAGAGATTGCTCAAAAGTGACTTACCTGATGCCAAGAGGGTGGACAGGAAGTACACTCAAAAGACAAGGCCACAATTCAAGCCAAGAGAGCTGTGGTCTCAAGTCATTGGTGATCATCATTGGCTCTCATCATCCAAGCTTGACCACATACTCTCATTCTCAGGTCAAGCTTGAGGAGAGGTGTTAAAATGAGAAGCCAATGTCCATTCTTCATAAAATTAAGCAAGGGAAGTACCTAAATCTATACTCATTCTTATTGAATAGGTTTGCCCCTTGAGAATTGATGCATGTGTTTGTGCATTGTTTGAATCAGGTACCGATTGAGCACTTGAACAAAGCAGGATTGGACTCAACCCATAATGAAGGCAAGAAGCGAGAAGAAAGGGGGAGACAAGCTCTGCCCACAAGAAGAAGCTCAAAGGTGTGATGAGTGTGAAGCAAGGAAAGCAATGGTGCATGCTTGCCATTGAAGAAAGGCCATGATCCAGGGTTTATGAGTCCCTAAACTTGATCATAAGACTCATACACCCACTGGCCAATCCCTAGGCTGAGGGTAGTTGCACTCTTTTTCCCTAAGTGATGGTTTTATCCCATGAGGTTTTCTGCACTTAGGTTTTTAATGAGGCAAATACTTTCAGTTCCAAGCTTTCCCAAGGATCTCTTATGGCCAAGCTTGAGGGGGAGTGTTGAAATAAAGAAAGGAATGACTAGAAGAAGAAGTTGGTTGATGATCCAAGGAGAGTTCATAAGGAGAAGCCAATTTGGTCCAGTTTGTACAGACTTGCTCCACAAGCTACATCTTGACCTAACTTACATTGCAAGGCAAGAAAAGAGTTGGGGGGACTGAATATGGACGTTGGAACCTGTGAGAAGTCAAGGAAACCTGTTCGAATTTAAATAAGAGAGGCTGGTTTGAATTAGACAAGAAAAAGTCATATGGGTTGCTTTGGAGAAGCAGCTGGACCTGTCCCTTTCACACAAGCAGGCTGTGCAAACCTCTCTCCTGTCCTTTTCTCCTCCTCTGGACATGCCATTCTGTCCACAACAGCCTGCTCTACACCAGTCTGTCCAGCCAGTTCTGATCATTTCCCTACAGAATTATTAACTTATGTTTTCCTGCTTTAGTAATTGTTTAATGTTGCTCATTGTCTATTTAAAGGCAGATTCACCTCTTGTAACTCTTTATCCAGAATCAATACAAGTTTCTCTCTGTTTAATTTTGTGGGTCTCTCTCTCTTTCTTGTGTCTAAACAATATTCACAATGTAAGGAGTTAAGAATTATGATTTAGAGGCTTCCTTAACTCTCTTTCTCTTAAGGCAGCCTAATACTTGTAAAACTCACTCTAAACTCTTCCTTATCTTCTCTTAAACTCTAGCTTACTGATTCTATATCCTCTCCATCTTAAGTACACAAACTAAAAGTGTTGTGTTACTGCAGTTGGATATATTCAAACTAGATATTCTCAGCTTCCTATAACCAGTTTACTTTGTAGGATCTTGGTTATATTGTAAGCTGTGTATATGTGTGTGTGTTAAGTTGTTTAAGAGGATTCAACCACCAGTTGGTTGTCTCTTCCATTGAATGGTGAGTTCTTGTAGTTTGGTAGAAAGGTATTCCGTTACAAGTTAACTGAATACTCTCTTGACATGAAACAAACACTCATGAATTCCAACAGTTATTCCTCTTTCTAATCAAGATATCCATGTTAAGCATGTTTGGACTTTTGGCAAGTTCTTCAAGCTTCTAATCAAACCAAGATGAATCACTATGTAAGAAACTTGATTTGGAACCATTATTCAGTGGAGAGTCTCCATGAAGTAGAACAAATCCCAAAGTAGTTATGTTTAAGAGGTTATTCCACTTTCTAATCAGGATATCCATGTTTAGCCTGTTTGGACATATGGCAAATTCTTCAAGCTTCTAATCAAACCAGGATGAATTACTATGTAAGAAGCTTGATTTAGAACTATTAGTCAATGATGATTCTTTCATGAAGTTGAATAAATCCAATAGGAATTATGTTGAAGAAGTTATTCCACTTTCTAATCAGGATATCCATGTCTAGCATGTTTGGACATATGGCAAGTTCTTGAAGCTTCTAATTAAACGATGATGAATCACTATGTAAGAAGCTTGATTTGGAACCATTATTTAGTGGAGAATATCCATGATGTTGAATAAATCCCAAAGGATATGTTTAAGAAGTTATTCTACTTTCTAATCAGGATATCCATGTTTACCCTGTTTGGACATATGACAAGTTCTTCAAGCTTTTAATTAAACCAGGATGAATCACTATGTAAGAAACTTGATTTGGAACCATTATTCAGTGGAGAGTATCCATGAAGTTGAATAAATCCCAAAGGAGTTATGTTTAAGAAGTTATTCCACTTTCTAATCAGGATATCCATATTTAGCTTGTTTGGACATATGGCAAGTTCTTCAAGCTTCTAATCAAACCAGGATGAATCACTATGTAAGAAGCTTGATTTGGAACCATTATTAAGTGGAGAGTATCCATGAAGTTTAATAAATCCCAAAAGAGTTATGTTTAAGAAGTTATTCCACTTTCTGATCAGGATATCCATGTTTAGCCTGTTTGGACATATGACAAGTTCTTCAAGATCCTAATCAAACCAGGATGAATCACTATGTAAGAAGCTTGATTTGGAACCATTATTCAGTGGAGAGTATACATGAAGTTGAACAAATCCCAAAGGAGTTATGTTTAAGAAGTTATTCCACTTTCTAATCAAGATATCCATGTTTAGCATGTTTGGACATATGGCAAGTTCTTCAAGCTTCTAATCAAACCAGGATGAATAACTATGTAAAAAGATTGATTTGAAACCATTAATAAGTGGAGAGTCTTTCATGAAGTTGAATAAATCTCATAGGAGTTATGTTGAATAAGTTATTCCACTTTCTAATTAGGATATCCATGTTTAGCATGTTTGGACATATGGCAAGTTCTTCAAGCTTCTAATCTAACCAGGATGAATCACTATGTAAGAAGCTTGATTTGGAACCATTATTTAGTGGATAGTATCCATGAAGTTGAATAAATCCCAAAGGAGTTATGTTTATGAAGTTATTCCACTTTCTAATCAGGATATCCATGTTTAGCCTGTTTGGACATATGGCAAGTTCTTGAAGCTTCTAATCAAACCAGGATGAATCACTATGTAAGAAGATTTATTTGGAACCATTATTTAGTGGAGAGTATCCATGAAGTTGAATAAATCACAAAGGAGATATGTTTAAGAAGTTATTCCACTTTCTAATCAGGATATCCATGTTTAGCATGTTTGGACATATGACAAGTTCTTCAAGCTTTTAATTAAACCAGGATGAATCACTATGTAAAAAGCCTGATTTGGAAACATTATTCACTGGAGAGTCTCCATGAAGTTGAATAAATCCCAAAGGAGTTATGTTTTAGAAGTTATTCCACTTTCTAATCAGGATATCCATATTTAGCTTTTTTGGACATATGGCAAAGTCTTCAAGCTTCTAATCAAACCAGGATGAATCACTATGTAAGAAGATTGATTTGGAACCATTATTAAATGGAGAGTCTTTTATGAAGTTGAATAAATCCCAAAGTATTGACAAAGATAAACAAAGAAGAGAGGAGCTGGAGATACTTAGTTGTAGAGGCAGATCCGAGCTTACTTGGAATACAAGTCTGTCCGTACAACTCTTGCTCCACAATTTACCAAGGCTTGACCTACGTGTCTTAGGAGTCAAGGCAAGTTCAAACACACCCTTGTCGACATCCAGAAGAGAGGAGACCGGATGGGAGATATTATTCAACAAGAGGAATGATTAAAATAAGCAAAGTCACATGTTCCAAATAAGGAGTGAGCCGTTTGTGTAGTGTCACTTTCAAGTCTGTGTCTAGACATATAGTATATTAGTTTATTTGAATTCACATGTCTGGATGCAAGTAGGCTCCTTGCCTATTTATATGTTGTAACCTTCACACATTAAGATTAAGGGAAACAACTCCTTCATTACCCTCTCTTTCATACTCTTCGAACTCTCACTTCTCTCACTCTTCTCTTACGGATTCATCACCCTTCTCTCTCTTGTTCTTCATCCTATTCTTCATAAACTTTCATGGTATCAGAGCTCTAAGCTTCTGATAACCTCATTTCCTTCTGAAAAGCTACTCTAAATCACTTACTCTTCACCTTAATCGGTTTACTTTCTCAAATCTGTATCGAAATTTCTTTTGTCCATTGGATAATAGAAATTGTTCTTGAGAGTTCTTGATAGTTCTTGAGGTTCTTACTTTGTTTCTGGAAGTGCTCACTTTGTTCTGTCCATTTTGACTCCTATCCTAGCTCATACTATCTCATCATCCTTACTAAATCTCATCCGGGGTTGAAAAATTTCAAATATTTTCTCAAACCTCTTTGGCGCCTACCTCTCTTCAAAGTAAAAGATGGAGCAGCACAGACCAGTCCACATTCCAGTTGTTCTCAAGGGAGCAAACTACATTACTTGGTCAAGACTGACCAAGACAGCCCTTGAAGGAAGAGGCTTATTGGGGCACATCACTTCAAAGTAGGCACCAAAGCAAATCACCCGAGGAGAAGATGGCAAGGAGGTTGTAGTGGTGGATAAAGGCAAATGGGGTCAGGAAGACCTCATGGTGCTGTCTGCCTTGCAAAGCTCACTTGATACTCCTATCATGGAGTCTTACTCACACTGTGAGACAGCCAAGCAGCTATGGGACACCTTGCACAAGGTATATGGTAACACTTCAAACCTGAACAGGATCTTTGAAGTGAAGAGAGTGATATTCGCGTTTACACACTCAACAATTAACCTATAGTGTAAACAATACCACAATCGAATGGCATGTCATTGTAACACTTTAGGATCAAATCCACAAAGAACTAAAGATCTATAACACTAAGAATTCACAAACTTTCCTAATCTAAGCAAATAGGAAGATGATTGGTTTGTAACAAGCTAAGATCCTAGAAATATAAACAAGGGGATCTCAAATCCAATCAAGAAACAAGTGCAAGAACTCAATCAAATCCTAATGTAGAATCCATGGGACTAGGGACTTGATTTTAGGTGACTAAGATCCAAGCTAGAGTGGCAAGCTATCAATCAAACACTTTCCTTATGCCTAGACACAACACTAACCAAGTTCTTTGTCAAGATAAATGCTCATTTGCTTAAGTAACTCAAACATCAAATGTCTTTGGTTGAATATCACTAAAACAATCATTATGGACAAGTCTACTAGCAATCTAAGCTCCCTTAACATCAAATGTCTTTGGTAAGGTAAGCAAAAAGCAATATCAACTTGGTTTAGGCATTTCATCGAACACCTTCCGGGCGAGAAATGCCTAATGATCTAGATTATAGAGGCCAACACTAATCTAGCATTAAGAACAGTAGATAAGCAAGGAAACAAGATGATCTAACACTAAACACTCTAGATTTTTACTCAATCACTCTAATCACCCTAGCCCATGAACCTATAGTGTGTCTACTCTCTAATCCTCATGAAAAACCTTAAACCCATATGAGATTCAAAGTTAATCATGTTAATGATCAAGAGAAACAAGATATAAGATGAAGAACTTCCTTAGAATGATTCAAAGATTCAAGCTTTTACAAGTTTAGACCAAGTCTTACGAGAAAAATGAGATGTCTATCAAACTTAGGTCTAACAAGTATTTATAGTTGCCTAAAAACGAGTTGGGTCTTCTCGTCTGTAGCGACATGGTCATCCCGCTACACGTAAGTCGCTAGAAAATTCGCAGACCCTCCTAGCGACATGCTCTCGTCGCTACACTTCTGGTCGCTACAGGGTTGATATGCCTACAGTAGATAGATCATAACTCCTTCAATACAGCTCCAAATGACATGAAACCACTTCCATTAGAAAGCTAACTCAATTTCCTATGTTGTCCCAAAATTTGAGCTTCAGAAGATATCTACTCTTATCCATGTTTATCTTTCACTCTTTTGACTTAAAACCCCTCAAATGCATTCAAACTCAACAATAATCATCTCGAACACCTGATATAGGTAAATGTAATGCAATGCAACCTAAATATGTCTAAATGATGATTTAGATGATCAATATATACACAAAATGATGGTTAAAATCATGCAAATTCATAAGATATCAATTCCCCCAAACTTGTCCTTTACTTGTCCACAAGTAAACTTTCAAAAATACAAGGAAGAAAGATATGATGATATGATCTTATAACTAAAAGAAACCCTTCAAAACCATCAATGTGATATCCTTACAAAATCATACCAAATAGCAAGAGCATGACATTCTATCAAACTCTAACTTCTCAAGGCCTATCTCAACTCTTTAATCTTTACACTCACCTTCAAGACTCCACAAACAAGCCAATCAACCAACTCTCACATTCATTAAACAATAATCATAAGTGCACTCTTGCAAATGGGCAATTGGTTCTAATCATTTGGCTTGGTGAGAAAATAGTGAAATAAGAAGATTATCAAGTTCTTTCATTGTGGTTTGCTCTCAAGAACAAGTAGCTTGACATTATGAATAATATATCTAAGAAAGAGAACAACTCATGCATACAATGCTCAATCCTCAATGTTCTACCCATTTTCTAGACACAATCAATTTCTACCCTTGCTTTCCATTGTCAAACTCTCTTTAACTCACCCAAAAACTTCAAGAACTCTCAAGATCACTCTCACTTCTAGAACTCTTTTTTTTTTCTTTAGCTACTAGGGATTCTTTCACTTTTTTTTTTTTTTTGACTTAGCTCTTTTCTTTCTTCTTTCCCCCCCCCCCTCTTTTGAATTCTTTTCTTTTGACACTCTTTGAGCTAATCTTTTGTTTTGAACTTTCCTTTTTCTTTTATCCCTAGTATCTTATCTCTTCTTTAGACTTTGAGATATTCTTTTCACTCACTTTTTCTCTCCTCCCTTCAAGATAACACACTCATTACTCTCTTTCATCCTATGAGCTTGATAATCATGAGATCCTAAAGCTAGCAAGTAATGAGGACCAAACATTGTCGTTCTCAATACTCTCAACATTATGCACATATCAAACTTTCAAAATAAACCTCACTCATCAAATTAATTGTGGCTTGAGAGGAAGGTAGGGTTAAGGGTGTGGATAACCATCTAAAAGAGAGATGGCCACATGAGTTGCCAAAAATTTGTGAAAAGGGTAAGATCAACTCAAGTGTGTGTGAGGTACCCACGATCAAGCACAACAAGAGCCCACAAGCAAGATAGATTAGGTTCATTAACTCAAGTAAGATTGGAGTTGGTTTCAAGGACAAGCAAGCTTCATCAATCAAACAAGTTTCAAGAGGAGTTTTCAAGGCTCGAAGTCTACAAGTTATCAAGAGAATGCTTCAGCTACTTGTTATGATTGAGAAGGATAGCACATTGAGTTTTTTGCATGAGATCTTAAGGTTTCTACCAATGCAATGAATGCAATCTATATGCTCTAGACTCAATCCTAAGGATGCAAATGTTTGTTGAATCCGAAATCGGTAACCCTAGGTTAGGTATCGATTTCGATTGTGGATTTCTCAAAGAAAAGATTTGGAGAAACGAATAGAAGAGTTTTATTGATGAGAGATCGATCAGATCACAAGAACAAGGTTTGAACAAGGAATTAGTAACAAGAAACCTAATTCTAGCTTGTTCCTCAAGTTTTTCTGCGTGTTCCTTCTCTTCCCCATCTTCCTCTATTTATACGCCTTCCTCTTGCCAAAGTCGGCTTGTTATGTCTTCATGGGCCGACTTTGTCATCAGGATGGGCCGAGTTCACACTTTAATGGGCCTATGTGGGTAGATGTAATCTATCCCCAACAATAAGTCCCCCCCAGTTCATCGAGTTGACATACTCGGTGAATTTCGTTAACTAGGTGCATATAAAGGTGATCTCGGTCCATAGACTTGACTTGTAGTGGCTGGATTGTTGCCAATGTCACTCTACTCACCGAGTTTGAACTTGATCTCGGTCTTTATTTACTTTTTATACTCTCTTCGCGAGCGCCGAAAAATGATTAAGCTCTTTTTTTTTTTTTTTTTGAGATTCGGAAGTAGTGGGACACGTGTCATCATTTTTAGGGTTCTAGACCTAATCATGACAACCGCTCGTCTTCCGCGCCGAGATACTTATAAAAGCTTCGTTCGACGCTCACTTCGCTATTCTTCTGCTGCTCTTCATTCGAAACGTATTTCTCTTGCTCTCTGCCTTCTCTCTTCTTTCTCTCTCTAGGAAAACAAATCTTTCCGGCACCGATGACTTCTCCGATCCGACGATGTTCTCAAAAGGGGAAAGCAATCGCAACCGACTCCGAGTCAGAAAGTACTGGGTCTCCGCTGATACGCCGGCCAAGGGCAATAACGCTCGGAGGAATGGATAATCCAAGGCCAACATCTGCTGATCTGGCGTCTCTGGATATCGCTGAACGTGATATAGTCAGATTCAGCTTGAGTTTAGAAGACCGAGAAGCCACGGGTCATGCCCCTGCTGACGACGTTGAACATTTCACCGAGATCCAAGCAGAAGGATCCATTGATGGAGGCCTTGATTCCGCTGTTAAGGAGAAGACTTCGACCGAGAAGGAGGTAGACTTTGCGTTAGCTGACTTTCTACCGATGAAATGGAATGGAAACGACTTCGAGTTCGACGAAGAGATTGACCCAGATCAAGAGCGGACTCTTAGCACGAAGAAGGGACAGAACTGGGCAAACCATTTGCCTACCAAATCATCGTTCAAGAGTGTTAGGAGGCTTATCTTTCAAACAAACCCACCTGCCGGATTTTCATTTTTGATTCCTGCCGATCATCAACGACCGTGGACTCCGCCTTCTGGGTATGCCTGTGTATACGAATCTTGGTTCGTCAACTCTTCTCTCTGGTGGCCTCTTCCCGAATTTCTTACGACCTACTGCAATCGTCGGAAGATCGCACTTGGTCAATACACCGCAAATGGGATAAGGATTCTGGTAACTCTAACCGTTCTCGCGGCCGAGTTAGGGATTAGGATGTCGGCCCGGCTTTTTGAGGAACTCACGACGCCGAGTATTACTGCGAAGACAGGCTTTTTCTACGGAAAAATGGTTCCCAAGTATAATGTAATCACTGGGAAGCCGTCAAAAGTGAACTTCTGGAACCATCGATACTTCTACGTGAAGATTAACGAAGCTTCCTTTGAGGACCCCACGATCATTCTTAATGGATATTTCAATTCCAATATTGGTACGACTTTAAATTGGCCCACGGCACTTCTACTGATCTACTTCATCTTCTTCTTTTTTCTTGCAGATCGTATCAGTAAGTGGTCACAAGGCGGCTTGGAATCTTTTCTCGAAGAAGTCGAAGCAATCAGGACGCTAAGTCATCAACATTGGCCAGATATTAGCGAAGCCCGTATTCAAGCCGCGTTGAAGAGAACTACCCGAGGTAAACATCCCGTTAGATTAAAAATCCTTTTTCTTTTTGTTCTTCGCGTTATCTGACGAGTTCTATCTCATATAGCCGAAATCCCCAGCGAGGCCTCAACTCATTTCCGGAAACGATCAATGGGAAAGCTGAATCTATCCACCCTGCCGTCGTATGCTGACACGATCGGTACTCCTGAGCATGGCAGGGGCCCCGCTGACGCTGGTAGACCGAGTAAACGAAGAAGGGATTCGTCAGGCTCTCGCGCCGAGCCTTCCTCTGTCACTCCTCTTCGATCTCCTCTTCCTCCTCCCGAAGTACCCGAAGAAAGCCGCGGTGATGATCAAGTGGGGCAAAACCCTTTGGCCGAAACGCCAGCTGCACCAGCCGATATGGCCATTACCGACATGCCAATGGCGGCGCAATCATCTCAACCGCCGCCAGAGGATGCCGCTCAAGGAAGTCAATTGGAAGAACGAGTTCAGATAACGCATGGGGAGGAGGTCGAATACCCTCATGTGTTTGATTTTAACTATCGGTCTCTCGACGTCCCCCTTATTGAAAGACCATGAGGCGCCGGCGCGTCTGTTTCGCCAGATCAAGCTCAAAAGGCGTGGTATGCCGGAACTGGATCAACTTCACCAAGGCAGCCGATATCGAGA
Source organism: Sinapis alba (assembly GCA_012274485.2). Taxonomy (NCBI): domain Eukaryota; kingdom Viridiplantae; phylum Streptophyta; class Magnoliopsida; order Brassicales; family Brassicaceae; genus Sinapis; species Sinapis alba. The sequence continues at coordinate 175,323 of MU106065.1, read as the reverse complement.
AATGACTCGGGCTGGTGCCATGGTAAAGTGTTCGTTTTTAAATGTCTTTTGGCGATCTTCCCTATTATTCTTGTTTCTAACGTCATCGTTCTGCAGTTCTTCGGGAATGTGAACCTCATGGTTAGGGACTATGAGGCGAAGCTGAAAACCCAAGAAGCCGCTCTGGCGGCAAAAACTGGTTCTTTGAAGAAGAAGAGGAAGGAAATTGCCGAGTTGTCATACAAATATAATTCTTACGAGAGCCAGATTGAGGCCCTGACTGCCGAGAAAAAAGAGGCTTCGAACGAGGCCGAGTTGGCAAGATCCCGTAACGAGCTGTTATCGGCGGAGATAGAGGCATTGAAGGCCGAAAAAGATCTCCTTGACTCTCGATGCCTTAGTTTGGAACAAGAGAAGTCCGAGCTTTCCACTGATTTCGAGGCGACGACCAAACGTCTGAGGGAATCTAGGGAGCATGAGGTGAAGAAGGAACGGCTGCGAGTCGAGTCTGTTCTACGGCAGCGGGTGATTCCGACGTACGAGAAGATGGGTCAGTTCCTCGGAGAACAACCCGAGATCCAGTCCAGACTTGCTCTGTACTCTCAGGCGAAGGGGACGAGAGAGGGATTAGAGAAGATCCAATCACAGGGTTTGGCGATGGACGAAGTTCTTCAGAAGGCGAAGGTTGACGAGGCCCACTTCTTGGAGGAGTTGCAAAGGATGGAGGTTGTAGATGCCGACGAGATTGATCTTCGTCCGATCAGTCTTGACGAGCACGGCTCCAATATGATGGTCTTTTCTCCCCAAGACCTAGAAGAACTCCGATCTTGAAACGTTCGAGCTCAAAAATGTTAATCCTCTTTTTTTTTGCAACTTTATTTTGTTGTAATGACTCTTAGCCGAGTATGGTCCTCTTTTAAGTATTGTTAACTTTAAAGTTATGCTCGAATGGATTACCAGCCGAATCAAACAACTCTATTTTATTTTGTCAACCGACTTGGCTGATCGTGTTTTTTTTTTTTAAGACTTGAAACGTATGTCAATACTGTTAAGCCGTTATTTGTAGAACAACAAATAGGACTCTATTTCGTCAAATATGCCGACATTGCTTATTCGTACAAAATAGGAAAGAAACTTGGCCGACTTAATTTTAAGTTCGACTAAGTTTTTCCTTTGTAGCCTACTGTGATGTCGCGTTCATCATTCGGCATATTTTAACCAAAGCCATTCGACGTATTCGCCTACTGTGGTTTGATACCGACTTTCAGCCTCCTTTTTTTTTTAGAGTTGAAGTGGTTTCGTCGCGAGAGTTTGAACACGTTAAGTGCATATGTATAAATATATACGTATATTATTATTATTATTTTTTTTTTATTTGTGACTGAACTCGGTTACGAGCTGCCTACGTACCCAAAACGGGATCAAGTCACACATAGTTCCTTTTTACACATTTTTTATCTGTTTGTGACTGAACTCGGTTACGAGCTGCCTACGTACCCGAAACGGGATCAAGTCACACGTAGTTCCACTTTACCACCTAAGTACCGAGGTAGCGCTTTAGGTTGATCGAGTTCCAAGACCGTGGGATTTGATCTCCAGAGGATGTTTCAAGCCGATAGACTCCTGGTTTGACCACGTGCGTAATTTTATACGGGCCTTCCCAGTTCGTACCGAGTTTGCCTGCCCTCCATTCCTTGGTATTCTCAAAGACTTTTCGAAGGACCAGATCGCCGAGTTGCAATGGTCTCGATCTCACCTTTTTGTTGTAATAAGACTCAGCGAGGTGTTGATAATTCTGAATTCGCAGTAAAGCCTGATCCCGTCTTTCTTCGAGTTGATCCAGAGCGTTGATCATCATTTCGCGATTCAAGTCTTCGTTCGGGGGCATCTTCAACCTCCTGAGGCTAGTAACGTTGACCTCGGCAGGAGCCATCGCCTCGACTCCATAGGCGAGTGAGAATGGTGTCTTTGCTGTTGCGCTACGGGGTGTGGTTCGGTGAGACCATAATACTCCATCCAACTCGTCAGCCCAGTGTCCCTTCTTCAGGTCTAATCTTTTCTTGATCCCGTCGATGATGGTTTTGTTGGTAGCTTCGGCCTGACCGTTTCCTTGTGGATATCGCGGGGTAGAGAAACTTAGCCGAATTCTCCATTTATCGCAGAACTCTCGAAATTTATTCGATGTGAATTGAGATCCATTGTCGGTTACTATTTCGTAGGGAAGTCCATGACGGCAGATGATGTACTTCCAAACGAAACTTTGAACCTCGCTTTCTGTGATTTGGACATAAGCCTTGGCCTCGACCCACTTCGTGAAATAATCGGTTAAAACAAGTAGAAAACGCCTTTGTTTGGAACTTGGTAAGGGTCCGACTATATCCATTGCCCATCGCATGAACGGATATGGAGATACGGAAGTTTTCAACAACTCGGTTGGTGAATGAATGTTAGGTGCATGGCGCTGGCATTTGTCGCAACGCGACGCGTATTCTTCGCAATCTGCGACCATGGTGGGCCAATAATGGCCCAGAGTTTTGAGTTTAAGAGCGAGGGCCCTACCTCCACTGTGATTTCCGCCTTCTCCTTCATGGGTTTCGATCATCACGAGTTATGCTTCTTCCTTTCCAACGCAGGTAAGCAGAACCTTGTTTGCGGTCCACCGGTGTAACTTGCCGTCGATAGAGACGTAGTTGGCGCTTTTTGCTTTAAGTCGACGGGACTCCCACTTATCCTTAGGTAGTACCCCCTTATCCAGATAGTCAAGAAAGGGGGTCCGCCAATCGATTTCTTGAGTAGTCGATTCGGCGATCTCGGTGGTAGCGCATGAAATACCGTGGACGTCACTGCCAAGTGGTAACGAAATGCTCGGTTTTTCAACTGTATGAACGGGGATTGTGCGTTTGATCTGATCCCTCTGATTGCTTCCTAGTGCGGCTAACGCATCAGCAAAGCAATTGTCTTTCCGGGGAACCTTTACGAGTTCGAAATGTTCGAACTCGGTTGCTAACTTCTTGACGACGCTGAGGTATGCATCCATCCTTTCGTTTTTGGCTTCGTAATCGCCGCTGTATTGACTGGTGACGAGCTGAGAATCGCAGAAAGCTTGCACTCGCTTGGCCCCTACTACTTTGGCTAAACGGAGACCTGCGATCAGTGCTTCATACTCGGCTTCATTATTTGATGCTGCAAATCCGAGCCGAAATGATTGTTCGATGAGTTCTCCGGTAGGTGACTGGAGATGAACGCCTATTCCCGATCCTTTGTTGGACGATGCTCCGTCGACATGTAGGATCCAATTCTTTACTGGAATATCGAGATCGGCCTCTTGGTCGGGGGAGATTTCTACGATGAAGTCGGCCAAAACTTGAGCCTTAATCGCAGGCCTGCTTCTATACGAGATGTCGTATTCGCTCAGTTCGATGGCCCACTTGGAAAGTCTCCCTGATTGGTTAGCATTCTGAAGTATGGTTCGGAGTGGCAGGTCGGTGAGAACGACGATGGAATGGGATTGGAAGTAAGGTCGAAGTTTTCGTGCCGACGTTACTACGGAGAGAGCCATTTTTTCCAGGGTGGGATATCTTGTCTCTGCGTCGGTAAGACGTTTACTGGTGTAGAAAATGGGATGCTGTTCTCCTCGGTTTTCCTTTATTAGAACGCTACTTACTGCTGCAAGAGAAACTGCGATGTAGAGATACAAGGTGTCGCCTGCGTCTGGTTTTGTCAATACCGGAGGAGTGGTTAAGTACTGCTTCAACGCCGAGAAGGCTTGTTCGCATACTTCATCCCAAAGGAACTTTTTATTTCCTCGCAGCAGCTCGTAGAAAGGGAGGCACTTGTCGGTGGATCGTGAGATGAAACGATTGAGCGCCGCAACTCGACCGGTCAGACGCTGAATCTCCCGCGATGTTTTGGGATTGGGTAAATCTAAAACAGCGGAGATTTGCTTCGGATTGGCTTCAATTCCTCGTTTAGTGACGATATAACCGAGAAATTCTCCTGAAGTAACTCCAAAGGTGCATTTTGCCGGGTTCAGTTTCATTCCATACTTGTTCAATGTATCGAAGCACTCGGAAAGATGTCGAACGTGATCCTTGGCGACGAGCGATTTGACTAGCATGTCGTCAATGTAGACCTCCATGGTGACTCCTAGCTTGTCAGCGAACATTTTGTTGACGAGTCGTTGATAAGTAGCTCCAGCGTTCTTAAGCCCAAATGGCATGACTCGGTAACAGTACGTCCCCCGATCCGTGATGAATGATGTCTTTTCACGATCGTCCGGATGCATCATAATCTGGTTGTAGCCCGAGAAGGCGTCCATGAATGATAGGAGCTCGTTTCCGGCGGTAGATTCCACCATTTGATCTATATGGGGTAAGGGGAAGCTGTCTTTGGGGCATGCCTTGTTTAGATCGGTGAAATCGATGCATACTCTCCATTTCCCATTCTTCTTTTTGACGACGACCGGGTTCGCGAGCCAATCTGGGTATTTGACCTCGGCGATGGACCCCGCCCCTAAGAGTCTGTCGACTTCATCGTTGACGGCCTTAGCTCTTTCAGGACCGAGTTTGCGACGCTTTTGTTTGACGGGTTTGTATGTTGGATCGACATTGAGTCGATGTGACGTAACAGTTGGGTCGATACCAGGCATGTCGGCTGTCGTCCAGGCAAACGTCGATTTGTTTGCTCGAAGGAAAGTGGTTAACTCGGATGATAAGGCGTCACTTAGGTCGGAGCCGATTCCCACGGTTCTCTCGGGGTTGTCAGGATCAATGCCGACTTGGACTGTCTCCTCTTTTGGTGGCGGCGGCTTTTTGTCCGGCTCGACGATAAAAGCGACCTGTTGACTTTTGAGATCGGAGATCAACATGCTTCGTGCAAGGCGTTGGTTTCCTTTTAAAGTGAAGACGGTGCCTTCCTTGGTGGGAAATTTTATGCACTGATGGTATGTTGACGGGATTGCTTTCATCATATGAAGCCATGGGGTGCCTAGGATCGCGTTATACTGCGTTTTTGTATCGATGACGGAGAATTTGACGAGTTTATTTACTCCCCCGACAAAAACGTTAAGGCAGATGGTCCCCAATAAGGAGGTTGATGTACCGTTGAAGCCGGTAAGTGCTCTCGATGATGGCTTGATATCATTCAGATCTATCAACATCTTTTCCAAGGTCTGTCAAAATATTAAATCGACCGAACTTCCAGTGTCGATGAGTATGCGCGTGACTTCGCATGTACCGATTTGCAACTCGACAAGCAGTGGGTCGTTGTGCGGCTGATCTATATCAACGAGATCTCCTTCTGAGAAGGTTACAGAGGTTTCCCCTTCATACTTTGTCGGCCATCGCCGAGCAGTTGTGGCTTTGCGTTGGTATTCTTTTATTGACTTCACGGAGTCATTGCACAGGGGGGATCCACCACGAATTACGTTAATTCAGCGAAAGACACTGGGACGCTTGTCAGAGAGTGTCATTCGTAGGTCAGGAATTAGGATATCCGTCTTGATCAAAAGTTTCTTCCGGAGATCGTCTCCTGAAATCGCTGACTTCTTGACGGAATGTAGGTGTATCAGGTGATCTCGGAGGTCGCTGCACTCGTTGCCCTTCGTTGACTCTGATTCTTGATCCGATGGAGGGGACTGTCGCAACTCGGTCATAGAACGCTTGCGTTGAAGATGGAATCGTAGATCTCGGTTATCCTTGGTCTCAGAAGGCTCCGTTTTCTTTTTTCGAGGAAGGATATCCCGTAGGTCGACTGCAGGGCGCCTATGTTGAATATGATCTCGGAGATCAGAGCAATCTTTCTCTGTAGCACAGGAAGGTAAGTAAGTTTCAGAGATAACGTTGATCCGTCGAGCTACTTGTGGTCTTTCGTCCTCCGTATCAGTATCGTCGCGATGTCGAGGTGGCGCGGCTGCGTCTTGATCATCGGGATGCACCGCTTGAGCAGATTCCTGTTTTTTGGCACCAGCTTGCCGGTTTTTCGTCCAACTCCCTTTCTTGCGGTTCTGTTTTGATTTTGGTGGATCAGGCGTGACGGCACCGTTTTTGAATGCCGAGAATAAGGCTTCTGCGAGTTGCTTGCATTCTTTAGTGTCGTGGCCTTTGGCTTTATGATAAGTGCAGAATTTGTTCTCGTCATATGTTAAAGGCTTCCCATCGAGGGTTCTGTCCCATACGTTCCATGGTCGATCGGTTTTCGATGTGGAGGGAGATGCATCAGGGTCCTCGGTTGCCGAGAAAACTTTTCCTTTTTTGTCGTTAGGCTGATGCTGACGAGGTTCTTGGTGATTCGCTGTTGATTTTGGCGTCAATTGAGCTTTTAACGCGTTCTGTTTTGCAGTATAGGCAGCATTATCCTCCTCCATCCGAATGAAACAATTCGCTCGGTGGAGTGCGTCTTCCAGAGAAATCGTGCTATTCGTATAAAGGTCTGATCGGAAATATGACCTAATCCATAATGCATTGCGCAAAGCTTCCACTGCCGTTTTATCTGGGACATCGACTTTGGAGACGAGGTTCTTGAATCGTTCCATGAAGTCGTGGAGGGATTCCTTCTGTCCCTGGGAGATTTTCCATAAGTCGGTTGCCGATGCCCCTTGACGAATATACATAGAGTAATGTTTGAGGAACTCGGTAGATAGTTCCTTAAAGGTGCTGATAGAATTTGTAGTTAGCCGGGAAAACCAGGTAAGGGTGGGTCCCGCCAAACTTTCGACAAAGAGTTGGCAGTAGCCGGCATCTCGCTCTTCCGCGGAAAAGTAGGCGCGCCCCATAGCGATGTTAAAACTGGTCATATGATCGCTGGGGTCAGAGTCTCCGCGAAAAGAAGGTACTCGGAGTTTGTCCTGATGTCGTACTCGGATGTCGGTTATCTTTTTTGTGAAAGGAGTTCTTTGAGTTGCTTCCAGGACTCGATCAATTTCGGGGGCGAAACTCGTGGCTTGGTGGATTTTTGACGACATGTCTTTAATCGTTCCTTGAAGACGCAGGAGTTCTTCGTTAGTCGCTTGATCGACTGCCTGGTTTCGCATCGTCGTTTGGAATAAACGTCTTCGAGCGGTATCCGGATCTTGGTCGTCTGCTTGCGTTGGTGGTAGACAGGCGGCGGCGATTGTGTCGAGACGTTCTTGAGTTGCTTTGTTAGCGGCATCTTGTTGATCGAGTCTTTGAACGACGGCGGCGAGAGAAGCCAAGACGGCATTCAGGTCGACGGGCTGTTGACCTACTTGGTTTGTTGGTGATCCTGTCATCGTTCTAATCGATGTTCTTGATCCTTGTTCTTCGATATTTCCCCACAGACGGCGCCAATTGTTGAATCCGAAATCGGTAACCCTAGGTTAGGTATCGATTTCGATTGTGGATTTCTCGAAGAAAAGATTTGGAGAAACGAATAGAAGAGTTTTATTGATGAGAGATCGATCAGATCACAAGAACAAGGTTTGAACAAGGAATTAGTAACAAGAAACCTAATTCTAGCTTGTTCCTCAAGTTTTTCTGTGTGTTCCTTCTCTTCCCCATCTTCCTCTATTTATACGCCTTCCTCTTGCCAAAGTCGGCTTGTTATGTCTTCATGGGCCGACTTTGTCATCAGGATGGGCCGAGTTCACACTTTAATGGGCCTATGTGGGTAGATGTAATCTATCCCCAACAATGTTGCAACTAAATGCTTCTTTTTTGATTTTTTCATTTTTTATGGATTTTCTATGCAAATAAGTATGCAATGCAATGCATGAGACTCATAACAAGTACACGAAACAGAAAATAAAGTGAGATAGTAGACTCTCCCCCAAAGTTACTTCACACAGTCTCTTGTGTGAAAGTAAGCTCAAAGAAGAGATCTAAGAGAAAGAGAGAAACATGATAACTAAATATGTACAAGGTTGGAGTAACACTTACTTGGAGGTATTGGCTGAATTGGGTGGTAGAGGACCCTTGGCCTCGGATTTGTTTCACTGGTAAACATGGGCTGAAGCGGAGAAATGAAGTCGGGTGTCTAGAGTCGGAATGCTTGGCCACATTTCTTCTCTTGTTTAGCCTTAGACCCAACCTGAAAATCCTCAACTATACTTATTAAACAACTTAAAAAGAAAGAAAGATAAAGAAATATATACAATGGATAAACATGGGACTTCCTCCCAAGTGAGCTTGTTTTAAGTCTCTAGCTTGACTTTGTGTGCTTGCTAATCATAAGAATCAAATGATCAAGAGAAGTGTGCAAAGGAGCACCTACTGTCCATAGATAATAGACATATTTTTCATCAAGAGTTTCATAAAAGATATAGCATGAATCAATACATGCTCCTTGATGTTCAAATGATCATGAGAATCAAATGCATTTGGTGGAAACACAAAGTCAACTACAGATTCAAATGATGTTTTAACAAAGTAGTCAACTCTATCTCCATCGATCAAATAAAACACAGTGTTCTCATTCTCATGATTTCTTTTGACAAGGGGGTTTTCTATCTCAAGAAAGAGCTTATCCACATCAAGTTCATCCCCTAACTCAGATGGTTCAAGAAAAGTTCTAGATTCATCAAGCATCAAAATGAGATCAATTGAAGCACAAAGATAGTTCTTGTTAAAACAAACTTCAATATGATCTCTACCAAGCTTTTCTACTCTCAAATCATCTAGTTTTCTAGTCTCACATATCAGATCAAGACATTCATTGATGAGCACTAAACAATTAAGATCAGGGCAATTTCTTCAACACAAGGAAAGCAAATGTTCTCAAAATGAAGTTCTAAGTTTGAATTGCATATACCTTCTAGCTGAGTGGGTGGAACCCAATATATTACCTCTTTAAGATCATAAGCTTTCTTAACCTCATCAGTTGTAACTTCCCTTCCTTTGAACTCTTCTCGATCCCAAGTAAGGCTCATCCAGATTGTTCTTGCGAGGGTAATCGTTGTCTTTTCCCAATTCTCTTTCTCTCGTTGAAGCCAATATAACTCCACCCTCTGTTCTGGTGTGAGTATGTGTATATCAAAGGGTGGTGGCTCCACATATGGCTCAACTTCAATGTGATCTTCAAGTGTGTCATCCTCTTCTTGTGGCCAAGATAAGTGGCTTGCAGCCATCACTACAAAACACAAAAACTAGAATAGAAAGTTAGTAACTATACAAAGCAAAACAAAGCATAAGAAAATAAAGCTTAATCTCAAGAAAGTTTGAAATCCTAATGTCAAATCTACTTAGTTCCCCGGCAACGGTGCCAAATCGATATTCGCGTTTACACACTCAACAATTAACCTATTGTGTAAACAATGCCACAATCGAATGGCATGTCATTGTAACACTTTAGGATCGAATCCACAAGGAACTAAAGATCTATAACACTAAGAATTCA
>MU106065.1:89165-156399 GCA_012274485.2 Sinapis alba | reverse complement strand
AAAATGATGGTTAAAATCATGCAAATTCATAAGATATCAATTCCCCCAAACTTGTCCTTTACTTGTCCGCAAGTAAACTTTCAAAAACACAAGGAGGAGAGATATGATGATATGATCTTATAACTAAAAGAAACCCTTCAAAACCATCAATGTGATATCCTTACAAAATCATACCAAATAGCAAGAGCATGACATCCTATCAAACTCTAACTTCTCAAGGCTTATCTCAACTCTTTAATCTTTACACTCACCTTCAAGACTCCACAAACAAGCCAATCAACCAACTCTCACATTCATTAAACAATAATCATAAGTGCACTCTTGCAAATGGGCAATTGGTCCTAATCATTTGGCTTGGTGAGAAAATAGTGAAATAAGAAGATTATCAAGTTCTTTCATTGTGGTTTGCTCTCAAGAACAAGTAGCTTGACATTATGAATAATATATCTAAGAAAGAGAACAACTCATGCATACAATGCTCAATCCTCAATGTTCTACCCATTTCCTAGACACAATCAATTTCTTCCCTTGCTTTCCAATGTCAAACTCTCTTTAACTCACCCAAAGACTTCAAGAACTCTCAAGATCACTCTCACTTCTAGAACTCTTTTTTTTTCTTTAGCTTACTAGGGATTCTTTCACTTTTTTTTTTTAGACTTAGCTCTTTTCTTTCTTCTTTCCCCCCCTCTTTTGAATCTTTTTTTTAGAGGTTTTTCTTTCTTTTGACACTCTTTGAGCTAATCTTTTCTTTTGAACTTTTCTTTTTCTTTTATCCCTAGTATCTTATCTCTTCTTTAGACTTTGAGATCATTCTTTTCACTCACTTTTTCTCTCCTCCCTTCAAGATCAAACACTCAATACTCTCTTTTCATCCTATGAGCTAGATAATCATGAGATCCTAAAGCTAGCAAGTAATGAGGACCAAACATTGTCGTTCTCAATACTCTCAACATTATGCACATATCAAACTTTCAAAATAAACCTCACTCATCAAATTAATTGTGGCTTGAGAGGAAGGTAGGGTTAAGGGTGTGGATAACCATCTAAAAGAGAGATGGCCACTTGAGTTGCCAAAAATTTGTGAAAAGGGTAAGATCAACTCAAGTGTGTGTGAGGTACCCACGATCAAGCACAACAAGAGCCCACAAGCAAGATAGATTAGGTTCATTAACTCAAGTAAGATTGGAGTTGGTTTCAAGGACAAGCAAGCTTCATCAATCAAACAAGTTTCAAGAGGAGTTTTCAAGGCTCGAAGTCTACAAGTTATCAAGAGAATGCTTCAGAAGATATCTGTATGACTTTCATCCATGTTTATCTTTCACTCTTTTGACTCAAAACCCCTCAAATGCATTCAAACTCAACAATAATCATCTCCAACACCTGATATAGACAAATGTAATGCAATGCAACCTAAATATGTCTAAATAATGGTTTAGATGATCAATATATACACAAAATGATGGTTAAAATCATGCAAATTCATAAGATATCAGAGAGCCATCAACAACCTACACCAAGAAGAGATGGATCTCACAAAGCACTTGGGGAAGTACAGCCAACTATGGTCTGAACTTGAGATGGTAAGGCCAAGTACCACTGACCCTAACACACTTGAGGAGAGGCGTGAGCAAGACAAGGTCTTTGGACTTCTTCTCACACTGAACTCAAGCTTCAGTGATCTCCTTAAGCACATACTGAGGTCCAAGGAGCTTCCAAGCTATGATGATGTGTGTGCACAACTCCAGAAGGAGCTAGGCTCAGATGGTCTGTTTGGGGGGGAAAGGGGGATCTCTCTATGGCACACAAGGCTGAGAAGATTGAAGTTGCCTCAGCCAACAAAGCCTATTTCAAGCCGCGAGGAGGAGGAGACAAGTCTGTGACTTGTGAGCATTGCAAGAGGCAAGGCCACTCCAAGAACAACTGTTGGATTCTTCATCCTCACCTCAGACCAGCCTCAGTAAACAAGTACCTTCAAGCTAGAGCACATGAAGCAAGAGCACTTGAGTCCACAGGACCAAACAGCATGCGCATGGGAGAAGATGGTAGAGCCATGGTTTCAACATCAAACACTGGTGGATCCACATCTCATGCCCTGTCTCAACCATCCCAAGATGATGCCTTCCTCCAAAAGTCAGACATTGAGGCCTTGATCAATGCTCTCAATGCAAATTCTGGTAACACTAAGAGTAATATTTTAAATGCATTCTCTAGTGTTAAACCTTTGATTATTGACTCAGGAGAATCTCATCACATGATTAAGGATTCTAGTCTTATTAGCAATGTAGAACCTGACCTAGGAAGTGTAGTTATTGCTAATGGAGATAGGATACCAATTAAAGGCATAGGAAACTTGAAACTATTTGAAAAAGAATCTAAAGCTTTCTATATGCCTACATTCACATCTAACTTGACATCGGTTAAAAATGCAACTACTGATCTTAATTGCAATGTTATCATTAGTCCTAATGATGTCTACTTTCAGGATATTGAGACTAGTAAGATGCTTGAAAAAGGTGTGAGCAAGGGAGACTTGTATTTGCTTGAAGACACCAATCTGAGTTATGATTTATCTTATGCATTTAGTTTTGCCCCTGTTATTGCTTCTGATGTTCTATGGCATGCTAGATTAGGCCATCCTCACTCTAGGGCCTTAGGACTAATGTTGGATTCTATTTCTTTTAAAAATGATAGCTGTGAAACATGTATCCTTGGTAAACATTGCAAGACAGTATTCCCTAAATCAAGTACTATTTATGAGCATTGTTTTGATTTAGTTCATTCAGATGTTTGGACTGCTCTTTGTGTTTTTAGAGAAAATCACAAGTATTATGTCACCTTTATTAATGAAAATTCTAAGTATACTTGGCTAACATTAATCAAATCCAAAGATAGAGTGTTAGAAGCATTTATGAACTTTCAAAGCTATGTTACTAATCACTTTAATGCCAAGATCAAAGTATTTAGGTCAGACAATGGTGGAGAATACACGTCATGCCTTCAAAAACAACTTAGCTAAGAATGGGATCATCCATTAAACAAGCTGCCCATACACACCCCAACAAAATGGAGTGGCTGAAAGAAAGAATCGCCATCTTATGGAGGTGGTCAGAAGCATGATGTTTCATACAAATGTCCCAAAGAAGTTTTGGGGAGATGCTGTGGTAGCTGCATGCTATCTTATCAATAGAACACCTACAAGGGTCCTCCATGATGTCTCTCCTTATGAGGTATTAACTAAATCCAGACCCTCCATTGATCACTTGCGTGTGTTTGGGTCCACTTGCTTTGTCTTGATTCCAGGTGAACAAAGGAATAAACTAGAAGCCAAGAGTATCAAGGCAAACTTTATTGGTTATTCAGCCAACCAGAAGGACTACAAATGCTATGTACCAGATACAAGGAGAGTCATGGTCTAAAGGGATGTGAAATTTGTGGTGTCCAAGGGATATTATGATGAGAAAAGTTGGGATAACTTAAAAGACCTCACTCATGCGCCTTCAGACCGGGCCAATAACCTAAGGAACATCCTGGAAAGCCTTGGTATTAGCCAGCCAAATGGGAGAACAAAAACTCAACCACATGCATCACCTCCAGCAGTTCCAGCTCCAGCCTCTCCAATAGCTGAACCAGTTCCAGACACCTCCCACCTTGATCCTGAAGGGGGCAGTGAATCAGAAGAAACTCAAACTCATGATCAAGATGGGCAACAAGAACAATATGATGAGGCTGAGCAACAAGTAGAAGATGGAGATGTTCAACAAGTAGCAGAACCAGAAGCTGAAGTCCAAACTCTAAGAAGAAGCACTAGGATCAAACATGGACCAGAATACTGGAAGAAAACAAGGGTGTACTTCAATGCCAATGCAGTAGCTCATCCAGTACAAGCTGTGTGTTCCTTAGCCAAATATCCAGCTGATCACCAAGTCTTCATGAGCAATGTGGATCAGGAATATATCCCAAAGACTTATGAAGAAGCTATGGCAGACAAGGAGTGGAGAGCATCAGTGGAAGATGAGGTCAATGCCATGATCAGAAATGATACTTTCTTTGAGGCTGGACTTCTCAAAGGCAAGAAGGCAGTGACAAGTCGCCTGCCCTACACCATCAAGTACTTGGCAAATGGAAAACCAGAAAGAAAGAAGACAAGGCTGGTGGCAAGAGGCTTCACACAAACGTATGGAGAAGACTACTTGGACACCTTTGCTCCTGTTGCAAAGCTTCACACCATCAGGATCATTGTCTCACTTGCAACAAACTTGGAATGGGACTTATGGCAAATGGATGTGAAGAATGCATTCCTCCAAGGAGAACTGGAAGATAAAGTCTACATGAGACCCCCTCTTGGTCTAGAACACATGGTCAAACCAGGACATGTATGGAGACTCAAGAAGGCTATCTATGGACTGAAGCAATCACCAAGAGCATGGTACCATAAGCTCAACACCACTTTGAATGGGAAAGGGTTTTGCCGATCAGATGCTGAACATACTCTCTTCACATTCACCAGCCAACAAGGTATAGTAGTCATCCTTGTGTATGTTGATGATATCATCATCACATGGAGTGACAAGGAAGGTATACAAGCAACTAAAACTTTCCTCAAATCAGTATTTGATATCAAAGACCTTGGAGAGCTAAAGTATTTTCTTGAAATAGAAGTATGCCGCTCTAAAGAGGGGCTCTTCTTGTCCCAAAGAAAGTACACACTTGATCTCTTGGATGGTGCAGGTATGCTTGGAGAAAAGCCAGCAAAGACACCACTGAAGGATGGATACAAGATCCTACGTGAGGGGGAGTATGAAGCAACCCCATTTGAGGACCCAAAACAATATAGAAGACTAGTGGGTAAGCTGATCTATTTAACCATCACTAGACCTGATATTTGTTTTGCTGTGAACCAGGTGAGCCAACATATTATTGGGTTGAAGAACCAAATGTTGACATGAGGGAAGAATAATGAAGACAAGACAGAAGAATGAATCAAGTTAGCTCATTATGTACAGTTTGACCTAGTTACGACCAGAAGTGGAGTGCAAGGCAAGCAAGGGTTATGGCTGAAGAAAGAGTGAAGAACAAGGGTTCTGGAATCCCTTTTGACTGTTTGGAACAAGAGAGAGACGTTGGAGACGAAGCCAAGAAGTGATCACATGCTGCCTTAAGGAATTCAAAATAAGGAGCTGTCACTTTCACTCCTTGGCAGCTTGTGCCCTGTATTCTTCTGCTCAGGCTTTCTTTATTCTTTATTACTGTCTATATATGTTGTAACCACGAAATGAATTGAATAAAGGAGTATGATTCTCCCTTTTCTCTCTACAATCTCTCTCTCTCTTTTCTGTCCAGAAATGTGTTCTTGAGTTCATCTCTCTTGTTCTTCACTTAATCTCAACCAAACTCGACCAGTCTCTTCTATTCTCCTCATAATTCTAAGATGGTATCAGAGCTATAAGCTCCTACACATTTTTTAGATTCCGCAAATCTACTCATTTCTTCTTCTGTTTTTCTTCTGGTTTTACTCTATTTTACTCTGTTCTACTCTGTTTTACTCTGTTTCTCTTTCAAAACTCTCTTGGTTCTTCACTATCAGAGCGTCTAAGTTCCTCAACTCTTTTTCTCTCTTTTTACTCTCTCTTTAACCATTGGGTAAAGAAATCCAGCAATGGAAATGAAGAAAAGAAGTCTTATTCCAGTAACCCTTGAGGGTTTTAACTACTTGGTATGGTCAAGAGTGGCCAGAGTTACCTTGGGAACTCATGGACTTTGGGACAGCCACTTCATGAAGGCTGATGCTTCAAAGAGGATGACTCAAGAGGATAGTCAGGTGGTTTGTCTGAAGGATGAAGATAAGTGGGTCAGAGAAGACCAGCAAGCACTTGAGATCATCCAAAACTCTCTCTCATAATCAATATTGGAGGCTTACTCAAATTTTGAAACAGCCAAGGATCTTTGGGAGAGTCTTAAAAAAGTGTATGGAAATTTCTCCAACCTGAGCCGTGTGTTTGAAGTCAAGAGTGATGCAACCATGACTAGACAATTAGCTGGACATGAGCTGAATGAAAGTGACACTGAAGAGGAGCTAGATGAACTGAACCAGATTGATGCTCAAGGCATGATGAGCTTAGGAAGAGATGATAAATTTCGACCCAATCTTTTTCATGGATTGAAATCAAGCCAAGGAACCAAGCTAACTCTTCACTTATTCAGTTTTTGGACTTGAATAAGATATTTTCCCTTTTATTTTTATTATTTTTGAAATTATATGTCTTTGGACCTTTCATTTTCTGTTTTGCTACTTGTACTCTTTTTGGTGTTTAAGAAATATTATTCACTTTTTTTATCAAAAACTCTCTCTAAATCTGTGAATCCCTTGTTCATCTTTGAACACTGATTGCTAGGAGTTCATTCTCTGCAAGCAAAACTTGTCTTTGATCATAAACAGAGTGTCTATGATGTGTCTATGATTATTCTCTTGATCATAGACACATCTACACAAGATCTGATCAATCCATAGATAATTTCTGAAGATCACCCAATCAATCCATTCATCATCCTTAAAATCAACCCCTTTCTCTCTCAAACCGGAAGATCATCCTTCAAAAGAATCAGGGACAAAAGGATCTCCTCACAAGGGATTCATAAAGTGGTATCATAGCATATTTGAAGGCTCTTGATCTTGGTTTGATTCTTAACTCTCAAAATCTGGGTTTGGATCTGAAAATCTCTTTTTCTTCTTCTTTGTTTGGGGAATCTGATTTTTTTCTTTGTAATTCTCATAAAGTTCTTATCTTTCTATCTGTATAATCTGCAAGAGGGCCAACCAGATTAAAAAAGAAAAAAAAAAAGAAAAAAGAATTTTGAAAAGTTGAAGAGAAATCCAACTTGGCTGAAGAGAAATCCAGCCCTGGTGGTAATGCCTCTTGCAAACAAAAATCTTGCAATCTTTCTATCTCTTTCTTCTGTTTTGGGGTTGGGGAATTGATCTCTAAGAGCTTGATCTTTGTTTGTTGCTGAGCTACTGGATTCACAGAGAAAACTCACTGAAAAATCAGAGAGAAACACTTGAGCGAAGAGAGGCTTTGGCTATTTATATATGTGATAACTTTTCTTGTTGAGATTGTAACAGGAAACCATGGCTGGAGATGTCAGTAAAAGAAAGAAGGCACCAACTATGACATTGAATAAATTGCAGATGGAAGCAATGGTGTCTGAGATCATGAAAAGAATGAAAAAGACTGATCTTTTACACAAGAAACCTGCTGATGATTTCTTTGGTAATGTTCCTCAGGTTCAGAAGGATATTAAGATCAAAAAGAGGAGCAAGATACCATCTTTTTGTGGCAGAAACGACCCTGATGGGTACTTGGAGTGGGAACAGCAAATGGAACTTGTTTTTGATGGCCAAAATTACTCAGAAAGAAAGAAGGTTAGATTGGCTACAACAGAGTTCTATAGAGATGCCCTTCAATGGTGGAATCAGCTTGTTACTACAAGAAGAAGAACAGGAGAAGCACAAGTTGCATCTTGGTTTGAGCTGAAACACTTCATGAAGAAACACTTTGTTTCTAGTAACTACATCAGAAAGCAACCAAGACAGGCCAAAGAGGAGACAAGAACTTGCCATGATCATGATCACCCAAGAAAGTCTCAGTCACATAAGCAAAGAAGGGCAGACCCACGTCCTCTCTCAGGAGTCAATGAGCCACTGTGTTCTAAGAAGAAATTAGCTATTCAAGAGCACAGAACAGAATCAAATTTTCTTAGCCAAGAAACTCATAAGATTGAAATTGCAACTTCTGATTGTGCTAATGATTCATATTCTTGTCATGACAGGGAGCACATGGGAGTTGAAGAACCTAAGGAACTTGAGGAAGAAAGTGGAAACCACACTGAAGAGAAGAAAGAAGTCTCAGATTGCTTACCATGGTTGAAAGACCAAGGAAAAACAAGGCTGCTTGAAAAATATGAGAGTTCTTTACTCTGTTTTGAATTTTTACCTGAAGTTACACCTGATTGTGATGAACTAACCTGTTTTGAACCGGTGCAACCGAGTAGCATTGATTAAGTGTCTTAGGTTTTAGTAGAAAACACAGCAGAAGAAGCACAAAAGAGTTCACCACCAGAAGAAGAGTTGGAGCAGCCAAACAACATTGAAGCAGAAACAGATGCTAAGTCATTCTTTTTGGACTCTCAAGAGCATTGTAAGGGATTTCAAATGGTTAATTCTCTGCCTGAAATATTTGTTAAGGTTAGTTCCAGTGATGTCAAACGTTTTGGTCTAGACAAGGTAAAAGAATTTTGTGTTTCAAACTCTGTTTTTGAAGAAATGATAAACTCTTTTAAAGTATTTGAACCAAATAAACTCCCTAATCATAAACGTTTTCAGTCTATTAATAAACTCAATCCTGGTCTTGTTTTGAGTTTTGATCAGCTTATGGAACATAACAAAGGCCTTGATCACCCTAAAAAGAAACTAGAGCTTGTTCTGCAACAATCTGATTTATGTTTCAGAAAACCTTGTAATTCTTTTGCTTGCTTATCAATTAATGGCTTTGATCTGAGTTCTTCTAGACATGAACTGAACACTGGTGATTTGTTTTCTTCCACACATGCATGGACAGAGTTTATGGTTATGAATTTTCAGAAACCAAAATCACTTAAAGCTGAAACCGATTTTATTTGTGATTCTATTTTGAAACATGCTCATGCTTGTTCTGAAACTAATAAATCTTGGTTTGTTTTGAGATCATGCTTGAAGAATGGTGTTATTTTGAGCTTTGATGATATTCTGGTTTATAACACTTTCTTTGATAAGCATGCTGAGCTTTGGTTAAGTAATTCTCAGTTTGAACTTGATCTTTTGTGGTCTGAATCTGAGAAACATGTGCCTGTTTTGAAGTTGTTCTTTAGCAACTATGCTATCTTGTGCCTTGATGCCATTCTGGTGTACAACACTTACTTTGATATGCATCATGATGATCTGAAACATGTGCTACATGTTCTAGGGAAAGAAATTTGGTTTTCTGATTTGAACAAGAACATGTCTTGCCCATATAATTCTGGGTNTGCCTGTTTTGAAGTTGTTCTTTAGCAACTATGCTATCTTGTGCCTTGATGCCATTCTGGTGTACAACACTTACTTTGATATGCATCATGATGATCTGAAACATGTGCTACATGTTCTAGGGAAAGAAATTTGGTTTTCTGATTTGAACAAGAACATGTCTTGCCCATATAATTCTGGGTATATAGTCTTTGTTTTGAGTATCCAGGAACAGCAGGAGGAGTCTCAGAGAAATGCAAGGAACAATAATAGCAAATGCAAATCTTTTAAGCCTGAGATTTGGAGGTGGAAGTACTTGAGGAAAATGGATTCAAAATTCCAAGGAAGTTTTTGTCCAAAACCTTACTTTGATGTTGCTTACATGTTTTTCTTCTTAAACCTTTGTGTTGTGTCTAATTTGTTTCCTTTTGATGTAGGAGATACAGATTTGAGGACAAATCTTTTTAAAGGAGGAGGGGATGATGCAACCATGACTAGACAATTAGCTGGACAGGAGCTGAATGAGAATGACACTGAAGAGGAGCTAGATGAACTGAACCAGATTGATGCTCAATGCATGATGAGCTTAGGAAGAGATGATAAATTTCGACCCAATCTTTTTCATGGATGGAAATCAAGCCAAGGAACCAAGCAAACTCTTCACTTATTCAGTTTTTGGACTTGAATAAGATATTTTCCCTTTTATTTTTATTATTTTTGAAATTATATGTCTTTGGACCTTTCATTTTCTGTTTTGCTACTTATACCCTTTTTGGTGTTTCAGAAATATTATTCACTCTTTTTATCAAAAACTCTCTCTAAATCTGTGAATCCCTTGTTCATCTTTGAACACTGATTGCTAGGAGTTCATTCTCTGCAAGCAAAACTTGTCTTTGATCACAAACAGAGTTCATTCTCTTGATCATAGACACATCTACACAAGATCTGATCAATCCATAGATCATTTCTGAAGATCACCCAATCAATCCATTCATCATCCTTAAAATCAACCCCTTTCTCTCTCAAACCAGAAGATCATCCTTCAAAAGAATCAGAGACAAAAGGATCTCCTCACAAGGGATTCATCAAAGAGGATTATCAACAACCTGAGCGAGGAGGAAGTGGATTTCAATCAATATTTTGGCAAGATCAGAAGCTTATGGGCAGAGCTGGATGTTCTTAGACCTTTCTCCTTAGATCCAGAGGTCATAAGGGAAAGATATAAACAAGACCAGGTTTTCAGTCTTCTCCTGAATCTCAATCCATCTTACAACCAGCTTATAAAGCATATCCTAAGAGAAGTCAAGCTTCCAAACCTAGAGAAGGTGTGTTCTATGGTTCAAAGAGAACAAGGAGCACACAAACTTTTCAAGGAAGAAGAGGAACTGGTTCATCATAGAAAGAATATCCATAAGAAGAAGTAGAGGACGTGGCTGGTATATGGAGGCAATAGAAGCAAGCAGATGCTAGCCCATAAAAGAACCAAGCTCAGTAACCTCAAAATCAAACATGGCGCCAACAAGCTAAAGGAAGTTGAGCAAGAAGTCTTGGTGGGAAAATCCATGTATTCTGCTCTCATGGGTGAATCTGATGGAGGAAAAGATTGGAACAAGGCAGTGATCAATGATGGTCCCATCATGATGAGTGATATAGAGCCACTGATCAAAGCAGCCAAAGCCATTATCTCCTCTAGAAAGTCTGGTACACATTCCCTTATCTCTAAGCCAATCATAATAGATTCAGGAGCTAGTCATCATATGATTAGTGATAGAAATCTTATTAGTGATGTTAGGCCTGCCTTAGGGAATGTAATGATAGCCAATGGAGATAAGGTCAAGATAGAAGGAATAGGGAACCTTAAGTTGTTTGATAGAGAATCCGCTGCCTTCTATATGCCTAGCTTTGCTTCTAACCTTCTCTCTGTGAAAAAGGCCACAGTTGACCTGAATTGTCAGGTTGTTTTTAGACCTAATGATGTTGAGCTCCAGGATCTTATGACAGGGAAGGTTATTGGAGAAGAAAACAGCCAAGGTGGTTTATACCATCTCCAAAAGACTAAGCCTTCTAAACTCTCTTCTCATTCTCATTTATGCTTGACCAGTAACTCAACTGTTTGTGATAGCACTACTTGGCATGCTAGATTAGGCCATCCTCACACTCGTGTATTAGAGCTCATGATGCCTGATATGTCATTTAGCCACTTGGAATGTGAAGCATGTATCTTAGGAAAGCATTGCAAATCTGTGTTCCCAACATCAGTAACTATATATGAGAAATGTTTTGACTTAGTTCACTCTGATGTTTGGACTTCTCAATGCATGTCTAGAGACAACAACAAGTATTTTGTCACTTTTATAGATGAGAAATCAAAGTATACTTGGTTAACATTACTGCTTTCTAAGGATAGTGTGTTAGATGCATTTATGAACTTTCAATCCTATGTCACTAACCACTTTAAGGCAATGGAGGAGAGTATACTAGTCATGCATTCAAGAATTATTTGGCAAAACATGGCATAATCCACCAAACAAGCTGTCTATATGTCATATTTGTGAGAAGATGAGATTTAGAATGTATTTAGTGAGAGACTTAGTGAGAGTTCATTGCTGGAGAATGAAAAATATGAGAGAGAGGAAGAGGATTTCGAAAATAAGAGAGAGAGAAGGATAAGAATAGTTTCCTTGATTAATATCTGGTTGCTTACAACATATTTAAAAACCAAGATGAGAGAGAGACGAAAGCAACAACACACTGGATAATAGGGTGCATTATGACCCAACATCTCTATTTAAAGCAGATATACTTTAATTCAAATTTCACTTGTCTAAAAGCTTCCCTTTTTGTTCCCACTTGTATAAAAGCTTATCCACGTCCAGCTTGACTTCTGATTGACGTCAAGTCTGGCATTCAAAGTTCTCTCAAGTCTGGCAACCCTTATAAAGCCTTATAAGAACTCTTTATAAAACCTTATAAGACTTTAGCTTAATTCTCTACAGCAAGAAACCAGATTGTTTCTTCCTCTCTCTTTAGTTCTTAATCTTGTGGATAGCTTCCAGTGGATGGGTTCCAGTGGATGGGTTCTTGTGGATAGCTGTCCTTTATTGATTCATGTCAACACTCCCCCTCAAGCTTGACCATAGGGACTGGTCAAGCTTGGAAACCATGAAGCATTCCTTCATTAAAACCTTTAGCTTGGAAAAACCACTTGGGATAAAAACCAAGCCAAAGAAAAAGAGTAGAACACTCCATGGCAAGAGGATCAGTGACAAGTGAGGTTTATGAGTCCAAGCTTAGGATGAATGGACTCACAAACCTTGCTATTGGCTGCCTTAGTGAGTATGTCGGCCAGTTGATCTTCACTTCTAGTGTAGCATGGAAGGATCACTTGCTGCTCTACTGCTTGTCTCACCTTGTGGCAGTCCACTTTCTATATGCTTTGTCGTCTCATGAAAAACTGAGTTGGATGCAATATGTATTGCTGCCTGGTTGTCACAATGCATAGTCATTGGCGTGCTGATCTCAATACCCAAGTCCTTTAGCAGTCCCTTGATCCATATGAGTTCACTAGTAAGCTTCCTCATAGCTCGGTACTCTGCCTCAGCGCTTGAGCAAAAGACAACCTTCTGCTTTTTACTCTTCCATGTGACTAGATTTCCTCCAATAAAGGTGCAATAACCCGTTGTTGATCTCCTATCAACTCTGTCTCCAGCCTAATCAGCATCACAATATCCTACAACTTCAGTGCTCTTGTTGCATTCCATCCAAACACCTTGACCAGGAGCCTCTTTCAAGTATCTCAAGATCCTCTCCACCATGTTCCAGTGAAAAACCTTAGGACTTTGCATGTGTTGACTCACTTGGTTCACAGCAAAGCACACATCTGGGCGAGTGATGGATAGGTATATGAGCTTCCCAACCATTCTCCTATACTTCTTAACATCTTCAAATGGAGTAGCTTCAAACTCCCCCTCTCTCAGTACCTTTTAGCCTTCCTCCAATGGTGTCTTGGCTTGTCTTCCTCCAAGGTTTCATGACTCCTTTAAAAGATCAAATGTGTACTTCCTTTGGGATAAAAAAGCCCCTCTTTAGAACGGCATATTTCAATCCCTAGGAAGTACTTCAACTCTCCCAAGTCTTTGATATCAAAGGATGATTTAAGAAAAGCCTTGGTTGAGAGTATACCTTCCTTGTCACTGCCAGTGATGATAATATCATCAACATACACTAGAATGACCACAATCCCTTGCTTGATGGTTAGAGTGAAGAGAGTATGATATGCCTTAGATTTACAAAACCTCTTCCATTGAGTGTGGTGCTTAGCTTGTGATACCAGGCCCTTGGAGATTGCTTCAAGCCATAAATTGCCTTCTTCAACCTTAATACATTCCCTGGTCTGACCATGCTTTCTAGGCCAGGAGGAGGTGGCATGTATACTTCATCTTCCAACTCTCCTTGAAGAAAGGCATTCTTCACGTCCATCTGCCATAAATCCCACTCTTGGTTGACAGCAAGTGATAAGAGAATCCTTATAGTATGCAGCTTGGCCACTGGTGCAAATGTAGCCAAATAATCTTCACCATACACTTGAGTGTATCCTCTTGTAACTAGGCTTGTCTTCCTTCTTTCTGGTTTTCCATTAGCTAGATACTTGATGGTGTATATCAGGCGGCTTGTAACAGCTTTCTTGCCTTTGGGGAGCTCAATTTCAAACCATGTATCATTCTTGATCATGGCATTGATCTCATCTCCAACTGATGCTCTCCAGTCCTCATGTTGTGTAGCCTCTTCATATGTTTTTGGGATGTACTCATGATCCAACTCCCCAATGAAGACTTGATGCTCTTCTGGATATTGAGCAAGAGAGCATACTTCACTTATTGGGTGCGCCACAGCTTCAGCATTAAAGTAAACTCTTGTATTGATCCAGTTTGAAGCATGTTTCTTGATCCTTGTACTTCTTCTAAGTGGCTGAACCTGGTGAACTTCCTCTTCCTTATCAGATTCAGCTTCCTCATTCTGATCCACTGATTCTTCCTCATTCTGATACGCTGGTTGAACTTGCTGCCTCTCATCCTGATCATGAGTTTCTGGTTGATTCCCCCCTTCAGGATTAGGATGGGTGGCTTCTACATCTTCATCAGCCCCATCTTCATTAACTACAACTTCCAAACCAGGTGCGGCTTCAGGAAGATTCCTCCTTGTTTCCTGATTTGCCTGAGGCATGCCAATACCAAGGCTCTCCAATATAATCATGAGGTTTGTGGCTTTCTCAGATGCTTGAGGTAGATCCTTCAAATTATCCCAACTCTTCTCCTCATAATATCCTTTTGTCTCCACAAACTTGACATCTCTTGATATTAAGACCTTTCTTGATACTGGATCATAACACTTATACCCCTTTTGTGTTGGAGAGTAGCCAATGAACATAGCTTTTAAGCTTTTAGCATCAAGCTTGTTCCTTTGCTCTCCAAGTATCAGCACAAAGCAAAGACACCCAAACACACGTAAGTGGTCCACTGGTGGCTTGCTGTTGTTAAGAACCTCAAATGGAGACAGGTCGTTGAGGACTTTTTTTTGGAGTCCTATTGATCATATAGCTAGCAGAAACCACAGCATCACTCTAGAACCTTTTGGGACATTAGTGTGAAACATCATTGATCTTGCTACTTCCATCAAGTGTTTGTTCTTCCTCTCAGCAACTCCATTCTGTTGGGAGTGTAAGGACAGCTTGTTTGGTGGATAATCTCATGTTGAGCAAGGTATTGCTTAAATGCATGGCTTGTGTACTCTCCACCATTGTCTGATCTGAGAATTTTAAGCTTGGCATTGAAGTGATTGGAGACATGAACCTCGAAATTCTTGAAAGCTTCTAACACCCTGTCCTTAGACTGAATCAGTGTTACCCAAGTGTATTTGGACTTCTCATCAATGAAGGTGACAAAGTATTTGTGATTCTCCATTGACATACATGGTGCAGTCCGTACATCAGAGTGAACCAGATCAAAACATCTCTCATAGATGGTGCCAGACCTTGGAAAGACTGTCCTACAATGCTTCCCCAATATACAGGCTTCACAATCATCATTCTTGAACACCACACCAGGAAGTTTTCAGATTTAAGGCTCTGGTATGAGGATGTCCTAGTCTAGCATGCCATATGTTGCTCTCAACCCCATTAAATATACTGGCCATACACTGAGAAGAAGGTGACTCCGACAACTTAGTCTTCTGAAGATGATATAGCTGCTGATGGCTGTGCACTTTTCCAATTATCTGCCCTGTCTTAAGGTCTTGAAATTCAACCTCATCAGGTCTGAACACAACTTGACAGCTCAGATCAACAGTAGCTCTTCTTACTGATAGCAAATTTGATGTAAACTGAGGCATATACAAGGCAGTAGATTCCCTATCAAACAACCTAAGGTTCCCTATCCCTTCTATCTTCACCTTATCACCATTTGCTATAATAACATTCCCTGAGGCAGGCTGGATATCACTAATCAAGTTCCTATCACTAATCATGTGATGGCTAGCTCCTGAATCTATAATAATGGGTTTAGAGTCAAGAGAGTGTGTACCAGCCTCCTTTGGTGAGATAAGGGCCTTGGCAGCTTTGATAAAGGAAACAAGGTCTCTTCTGGTCACTGGACCATCATAGTTGGTCGCACCAGTCATACTTCTCCATATTCTCCCTTCAGTTGAATCACCAATGAGATCTGAATACATGGTTCTTCCTTGAATTACTTGATGCTCGGACTCCTTGATGTTAAATGTATTTGGCTGGGTTCTCAGGGAACATACATCCTCTAACACTGGAAGCTTCCTTTCTCTTAGAAAATAATTTATCAGATTGTTGTAGGGTGAATTCAGGCTTAGGAGAAAGCTGAAAACTTGTCTTGCTCATAAACAGTTTGAAGACTCTCCCATAGATTCCCATAAATAGTTTTGAAGTTTCTCCCATAGATTCTTGGCGGTTTTATAGTGAGAACGAGCCTCCAAGATTGGTTTAGGCAGGGAGTTGTGTATGATTCCAAGAGCTTGCTGGTCTTCTTGAACCCACTTGTTATCATGTTTCAGGCAAGTAGCCTACTTATCATCTTGAGCCATCCTCTTTGAAGTTTCAGCCTCCATGATATGGCTGTCCCAAAGTCCATGACTTCCCAGGATAATTCTGGCCACTCTTGACCATATAAGATAGTTAGGACCCTCCTGGGTCACTGGAATAAGACTCTTCTTCTCCATTTCCATGGTCGGAATTCTTTTACCCAATGGGTAAAGCTATGGACCAGTGGATAAGAGTGAAGAACACAAAGATTTTGAAAAGAAAAGAAAGAGATTTGTGGAATGACAGTAGCTTAATGCTCTGATACCATGTCAGATTTGTGAGAATATGAGATTTAGAATGTATTTAGTGAGAGATTTAGTGAGAGTTCATTGCTGGAGAATGAAGGACATGAAGAACATGAGAGAGAGGAAGAGGATTTCGAAAATAAGAGAGAGAGAAGGATAAGAATATTTTCCTTGATTAATATATGGTTGCTTACAACATATTTAAAAGCCAAGATGAGAGAGAGAGAAAAGCAACAACACACTGGATAATAGGGTGCATTCTGACCCAACTACTCTATTTAAAGCAGATCTACTTTAATTCAATTTCCACTTGTCTAGAAGCTTCCCCACTTGTTCCCACTTGTACAGAAGCTTATCCATGTCCAGCTTGACTTCTGATTAACGTCAACTCTGGCATTCAAAGTTCTCTCAAAGTCTGGCGAGACTTATAAAGCCTTATAAGAACTCCTTATAAAACCTTATAAGACTCTAGCTTAATTCTCTTCAGGAAGAAACCAGATTGTTTCTTCCTCTCTCTTTAGTTCTTAATCTTGTGGATAGCTTCCAGTGGATGGGTTCCTGTGGATAGCTGTCCTTTATTGATTCATGTCAACACTATATACACCTTAGCAAAATGGAGTTGCTGAGAGGAAGAATAGTCATCTCATGGAGGTTGCTAGATCAATGATGTTCCATGCCAATGTTCCTAAAAGATTTTGGAGTGATGCTGTGGTGACAACATGCTACCTTATTAACCGGATCCCAACCAAGGTGCTGAAGGATATCTCTCCTTATGAAGTGTTGAAACAAACCAGACCATCCATTCATCATCTCAGAGTGTTTGGATGCGCCTGTTTTGTGTTGATAGCAGGAGAGCAAAGGAACAAGCTAGAAGCAAAAAGCATGAAGTGTATCTTCATAGGCTACTCTTCCACACAAAAAGTATACAAGTGCTACAATCCTGAAACAAGAAGAGTAGTTATATCTAGAGATGTGAAGTTTATGGAAGGAAAGGGGTTCTATGCTGAGAAGAATTGGGATGAGCTCAAAGATCTGTCTCAAGCATCAAATAAGACCAATAACCTGAGGATCATCTTAGAGAATCTTGGAATCAGTTTATCAAGGGAAAAGGAGACCACCAGAGAAGCTACTCCTGCTCAAGAGACTGAACAAGAAGCTGAAGAAGTCACTCATCCTGATCTTGAAGGGGGCAATGAACAAGAACCAGAAAGGCAACATGGTTCAGAAGTTCATGATCTGGATGGTGTAGAAGATCAAACTGCACTAGATCATGAAGAAGAAGAGCAGGAAGAAGAACATGACCAGGTTCAACCACTAAGAAAAAGTACAAGGATCAGGAAGGATCCCTCCAATTGGGTGAACACAAGGGTCTACTACAACAGTCAGGCAGTGGCTCATCGAACTTCAGTGGTATGCTCATTTACGCAATTCCCAGCTGAACATCAAGCATTCATAAGTGGATTGGATCAAGAATATGTTCCAAGGTCCTATGAAGAAGCAATGCAGCTTGATGTGGAAAGAGTCAGTTGGAAATGAGACTAATGCCATGATTATAAATGACACTTGGTATGAGAGTGAGCTTCCAAAGGGCAAGAAAGCAGTCTCAAGCAAATGGGTCTTCACAATCAACTACTTGCCAAATGGCAAAGTGGAGAGGCGCTAAACAAGACTGGTAGCAAGAGGCTTCACTCAGAAATATGGAGAAGATTATGTAGAGACATTTGCACCAGTGGCCAAGCTACATACCATTAGGATCATCCTCTCTCTTGCAACAAATCTGGAGTGGGAATTATGGCAAATGGATGTCAAGAATGCTTTCCTTCAAGGAGAACTAGAAGATGAGGTCTACATGCATCCTCCTCCTGGTCTAGAGCACTTGGTCAAGCCTGGAAATGTTCTAAGACTCAAGAAGGCCATCTATGGACTGAAGAAATCACCAAGAGCTTGGTATCACAAGCTGAGTACTACATTGAATGGAAGAAGCTTCAGGAAGTCAGAAGCTGATCACACCTTATTCACTCTTCCTGGTCCAAGAGGCATTGTGGTCATCTTTATTTATGTGGATGATATAATCATCACAGACAGTGACAAAGAGGGCATTCAAGAAACCAAGGTATTTCTCAAATATGTATTTGATATTAAAGATTTAGGTGAACTTAAGTACTTCCTTGGAATTGAAGTATGCCGCTCTAAAGAGGGGCTCTTCCTATCCCAAAGGAAGTACACACTTGATCTTTTAACTGAGGCAGGAAACCTTGGAGGAAGAACAACTAAGACTCCCCTTGAAGATGGCTACAAGGTGCTGCGAGAGGGGGAGTTTGAAGACACTCCATTTACTGATGTGAAGAAGTATAGAAGGATGGTTGGGAAACTCAGTTATCTGACCATTACAAGACCAGACATCTGCTTTTCTGTGAACCAAGTCAGCCAACACATGCAAGCGCCTAAGGTTCACCACTGGAACATGGTGGAAAGAATTATGATGTACTTAAAGGAGGCTCCTGGTCAAGGGGTATGGATGGGGTGCAATGGAAGCACATAAATTGTGGGATATTGTGATGCTGATTGGGCAGGAGATAGGGTTGATAGGAGATCAACTACTGCTTATTGCACCTTCATTGGAGGCAATTTGGTGACTTGGAAAAGCAAGAAACAGAAGGTTGTATCATGTTCAAGTGCTGAGGCAGAATATAGAGCTATGAGGAAGCTCACCAATGAGTTGATATGGATCGAGGGATTGCTTAGAGACTTGGGAATTGAGACAACATCACCCCTCACAATGCATTGTGACAATCAAGCAGCCATTCATATTGCCAGCAATTCAGTTTTTCATGAAAGGACCAAACACATTGAAGTGGACTGCCACAAGGTTAGACAAGTTGTGGAGAAGAAAATCATCCTACCTTGTTACACAAGAAGTGAAGACCAGCTTGCTGACATCTTCGCCAAGGAAGCAAGCACCAAAGTCTGTGAGTTCGTCCACTCTAAGTTGGGACTCATAGACCTATCTTCTCACTGACTCACTTAGCATGAAGGCCTCTACTCTTTTCCCTTGATGTGTTTTTGTCCCACTGGGTTTTGCACATTAAGGTTTTAATGAGGGAGGTTCTTCATGCTTCCAAGCTTGACCAGTTCCTTGGGTCAAGCTTGAGGGAGAGTATTGGGTTGAAGAACCAAATGTTGACATGAGGGAAGAATAATGAAGACAAGACAGAAGAATGAATCAAGTTAGCTCATTCCGTACAGTTTGACCTAGTTACGACCAAAAGTGGAGTCCAAGGCAAGCAAGGGTTATGGCTGAAGAAAAGAGTGAAGAACAAGGCTTCTGGAAGCCCTTGTGAATGTTTGTAACAAGAGAGAGACATTGGAGAAGAAGCCAGGAAGTGATCACATGCTACCTTAAGGAATTCAAAATAAGGAGCTGTCACTTTCATTCCTTGGCAGCTTGTGCCCTGTCTTCTTCTGCTCATGCTTTCTTTATTCTTTATTACTGTCTATATATGTTGTAACCTCGAAATGAATTGAATAAAGGAGTATGATTCTCCCTTTTCTCTCTACAATCTCTCTCTCTCTCTCTCTCTCTCTCTATTCTGTCCAGAAATGTGTTCTTGAGTTCATCTCTCTTGTTCTTCACTTAATCTCAACCAAACTCGACCAGTCTCTTCTATTCTCCTCATAATTTCATATTCTAACACATAAGAAAGTGCCAATGGTTCATCACTGGAAAATGGTGGAGAGGATCCTTAGATACCTCAGTGGAGCTCCTGGCCAAGGAGTATGGATGGGATGCAATGGCAACACTGAAGTTGTTGGATATTGTGATGCTGATTGGGCAGGAGATAGGAATGATAGAAAATCAACCACAGGCTATTTCACATTCATTGGAGGCAATCTGGTGACATGGAAAAGCAAGAAGCAAAAGGTGGTGTCTTGTTCAAGTGTTGAGGCAGAATATAGAGCCATGAGGAAGCTCACCAATGAGTTAGGTATGGATCAAAGGGCTTCTCAAAGACTTGGGCATTGAGATCACTTCTCCAATCACCATGCATTGTGACAATCAAGCGGCCATTCACATAGCCTCAAACTCAGTCTTCCATGAGAGTACTAAGCACATAGAAGTGGATTGCCACAAGGTTAGACAGATGGTGATACATGGAGTGATCCTACCTTGCTTCAAAAGGAGTGAGGATCAACTGGCTGATGTCTTCACCATGGCTGCAAGCACAAGGGTGTGTGAGTCCATCTATCCTAAGCTCGGACTCGTTAACATCAGGCGAGAGTAAGCCCTTTTGCCATGGAGCTTCTACTATTTTCCCTTAGTATGTTTTTGTCCCAATGGGTTTTGCATACTAAGGTTTTAATGAGGAAAGTCTTCATGGTGTCCAAGCTTGACCATTGCATTGGGTCAAGGTTGAGGGGGAGTATTGACAAAGATAAACAAGGAAGAGAGGAGCTGGACATACTTAGTTGTAGAGGCAGATCCGAGCTTACTTGGAATACAAGTCTGTCCGTACAACTCTTGCTCCACAAGTTACCAAGGCTTGACCTAACGTGTCTTAGGAGTCAAGGCAAGTTCAATAACACCCTTATCGACATCCAGAAGAGAGGAGAGAGGAGATCGGATGGGAGATATTATGCAACAAGAGGAATTATTAAAATAAGCAAAGTCACATGTTCCAAATAAGGAGTGAGCCGTTTTAGTAGTGTCACTAACAAGTCTGTGTCTAGACAGAATAGTATATTAGTTTATTTGAATTCACATGTCTGGATGCAAGTAGGCTCCTTTCCTATTTATATGTTGTAACCTTCACACATTAAGATTAAGGGAAACAACTCCTTCATTACTCTTTCTTTCATACTCTTTGAACTCTCACTTCTCTCTCTCTTCTCTTACGGATTCGTCACCCTTCTCTCTCTTGTTGTTCATTATATTCTTCATAAACTTTCACAAAGGAGTTATGCTTAAGAAGTTATTCCACTTTCTAATCAGGATATCTATGTTTAGCATGTTTGAACATATGGCAAGTTTTTCAAGCTTCTAATCAAACCAGGATGAATCACTATGTAAAAAGCTTGATTAGGAACCATTAATAAGTGGAGACTCTTTCATGAAGTTGAATAAATCTCATAGGAGTTATGTTGAATAAGTTATTCCACTTTCTAATCATGATATCCATGTTTAGCCTTTTTGGACATATGTCAAGTTCTTCAAGCTTTTAATCAAACCAGGATGAATCACTATGCAAGAAGCTTGATTTGAAACCATTATTCAGTGGAGAGTATCCATGAAGTTGAATAAATCCCAAAGGAGTTATGTTTAAGAAGTTATTCCACTTTCGAATCAGGATATCCATGTTTAGCATGTTTGGTTATATGGCAAGTTCTTCAAGCTTTTAATCAAACCAGGATGAATCACTATGTAAGAAGCTTGATTTGGAACCATTAATCAATGGAGATTCTTTCATGAAGTTGAATAAATCCCATAGGAGTTATGTTGAAGAAGTTATTCCACTTTCTAATCAGGATATCCATGTTTAGCATGTTTGGACATAAGGCAAGTTCTTCATGCTTCTAATCAAACCAGGATGAATCACTATCTAAGAAGCTTGATTTCGAACCATTAATCAATGGAGATTCATTCATGAAGTTGAATAAATCCCATAGGAGTTATGTTGAAGAAGTTATTCCACTTTCTAATCAGGATATCCATGTTTTGCCTGTTTAGACATATGGCAAGTTCTTCATGCTTCTAAACAAACCAAGATGAATCAATATGTAAGAAGCTTGATTTGGAACCATTATTCAGTGGAGAGTATCCATGAAGTTGAATAAATCCCAAAGGAGTTATGTTTAAGAAGTTATTCCACTTTCTAATCATGATATCCATGTTTAGCATGTTTGGACATATGGCAAGTTCTTGAAGCTTCTAATCAAACCAGGATGAATCACTATGCAAGAATCTTGATTTGGAACCATTATTAAGTGGAGAGTGTCCATGAAGTTTAATAAATCCCAGTGGAGTTATGTTTAAGAAGTTATTCTACTTTTTAATCAGTATATCCGTGTTTAGCCTGTTTGGACATATGACAAGTTCTTGAAGCTTCTAATCAAAACATGATGAATCACTATGTAAGAAGCTTGATTTGGAACCATTATTCAGTGGAGAGTATCCATGAAGATGAATAAATCCCAAGGGAGTTATGTTTAAGAAATTATTCCACTTTCTAATCAGAATATCCATGTTTAGCCTGTTTGGACATTTGGCAAGATCATCAAGGTTTTAATCAAACCAGGATGAATCACTATGTAAGAAGCTTTATTTGGAACCATTATTCAGTGGAGAGTCTCCATGAAGAATAAATCCCAAAGGAGTTATGTTTTAGAAGTTATTTTACTTTCTAATCAGGATATGCATGTTTAGCTTTTTTGGACATATGGCAAGTTCTTCAAGCTTCTAATCAAACCAGGATGAATCACTATGTAAAAAGCTTGATTTGGAACCATTAATCAGTGGAGAGTCTTGTATGAAGTTGAATAAATCCCATAGGTGTTATGTTTAAGAAATTATTCCACTTTCTAATCAGGATATCCATGTTTAGCTAGTTTGGAGATATGGCAAGTTCTCCAAGCTTCTAATCAAACCAGGGTGAATCACTATGTAAAAAGCTTTATTTGGAACCATTAATAGATGGGGATTCTTTCATGACGTTGAATAAATCCCATAGGGGTTATGTTGAAGAAGTTATTTCACTTTCTAATGAGGATATCCATGTTTAGCCTGTTTGGACATATGGCAAGTTCTTCATGCTTCTAAACAAACCAAGATGAATGACTATGTAAGAATCTTGATTTGGAACCATTATTCAGTGGAGAGTATCCATGAAGTTGAATCAATCCCAAAGGAGTTATGTTTAAGAAGTTATTTCACTTTCTAATCAGGATATCCATGTTTAGCCTGTTTGGACATATGGCAAGTTCTTCAAGTTTCTAATTAAACCAGGATGAATCACTATGTAAGAAGCTTGATTTGGAACCATTAGTAAGTGGAGAGTCTTTCATGAAGTTGAATAAATATCATAGGAGTTATGTTGAAAAAGTTATTCCACTTTCTAATAAAAATGTCAATATTTAGCCGGTTTGGACATATGTCAAGTTCTTCATGCTTCTAAACAAACCAAGATGAATCACTATGTAAGAAGCTTGATTTGGAACCATTATTCAGTGGAGAGTATCCATGAAATTTAATCAATCCCAAAGGTGTTATTTTTAAGAAGTTATTCCATTTTCTTAGCAGGATATCCATGTTTAGCCTGTTTGGACATATGACAAGTTCTTCAACTTTTAATCAAAGCAGGATGAATCACTATGTAAGAAGCTTGATTTAGAACCATTATTCAGTGGAGAGTCTCCATGAAGTTGAATAAATCCTAAAGGAGTTATGTTTAAGAAGTTATTCCACTTTATAATCAAGATATCCGTGTTTAGCCTGTTTGGACATATGGCAAGTTCTTTAAGCTTCTACTCAAATCCAGATGAATCACTATCTAAGATGCTTAATTTGGAACCATTATTCAGTGGAAAGTATCCATGAAGTTGAATAAATCCCAAAGGAGTTATGTTTAAGAAGTTATTCCACTTTCTAATCAGAATATCCATGTTTAGCCTGTTTGGACATATGGCAAGTTCTTGAAGCTTCTAATCAAACCAGGATGAATCACTATGTAAGAAGATTTATTTGGAACCATTATTTAGTGGAGAGTCTCCATGAAGAATAAATCCCAAAGGAGTTATGTTTTAGAAGTTATTCTACTTTCTAATCAGGATATGCATGTTTAGCTTTTTTGGACATATGGCAAGTTCTTCAAGCTTCTAATCAAACCAGGATGAATCATTATGTAAAAATCTTGATTTGGAACCATTAATCAGTGGAGAGTATCCATGAAGTTGAATAAATCCCAAAGGGGTTATGTTTAAGAAATTATTCCACTTTCTAATCAGGATATCCATGTTTAGCCTGTTTGGACATATCGCAAGTTCTTCAAGCTCGTAATCAAACCAGGATGTATCAATATGTAAGAAGCTTGATTTGGAAGCATTATTCAGTGAAGAGTATACATGAAGTTGAATAAATCCCAAAGGAGTTATGTTTAAGAAGTTATTCCACTTTCTAATCAGGATATCCATGTTTAGCATGTTTGGACATATGGCAAGTTCTTCAAGCTTCTAATCAAACCAGGATGAATCACTATGTAAAAGCTTGATTTGGAACCATTAATCAGTGGAGAGTCTTTTATGAAGTTGAATAAATCTCATAGGAGTTATGTTGAATAAGTTACTCCACTTTCTAATCAGGATATCCATGTTTAGCTAGTTTGGACATATGACAAGTTCTTCAACCTCTAATCAAACCAGGGTGAATCACTATGTGAAAAGCTTTATTTGGAACCATTAATCAATGGAGATTCTTTCATGATGTTGAATAAATCCCATAGAAGTATGTTGAAGAAGTTATTTCACTTTCTAATGAGGATATCCATGTTTAGCATGTTTGGACATATGGCAAATTCTTCATGCTTCTAAAGAAACCAAGATGATTGACTATGTAAGAATCTTGATTTGGAACCATTATTCAGTGGATAGTTTCCATGAAACTGAATCAATCCCAAAGGAGTTATGTTTTAAGAAATTATTCCACTTTCTAATCAGGATATCCATGTTTAGCCTGATTGGACGTATGGCAAGTTCATAAAGCTTCTATTTAAACCAGGATGAATCACTATGTAAGAAGCTTGATTTGGAACCATTATTCAGTGTAGAGTATCCATAAAGTTCAATAAATCCCAAAGGACTTATGTTTAAGAAGTTATTCCACTTTTAATCAGGATATCCATGTTTAGCATGTTTGGACATATGGCAAGTTCTTCAAGCTTCTAATCAAACCAGGATGAATCACTATGTAAGAAGCTTGATTTGGAACCATTAGTAAGTGGAGAGTCTTTCATGAAGTTGAATAAATATAATAGGAGTTATGTTGAAAAAGTTATTCCACTTTCTAATCAGGATGTCAATATTTAGCCGGTTTGGACATATGGCAAGTTCTTCATGCTTCTAAACAAACCAAGATGAATCACTATGTAAGAAGCTTGATTTGGAACCATTATTCAGTGGAGAGTATCCATGAAGTTGAATAAATCCCAAAGGTGTTATGTTTAAGAAGTTATTCCATTTTCTAATCAGGATATCCATGTTTAGCCTGTTAGGACATATGACAAGTTCTTCAAGCTTTTAATCAAACCAGGATGAATCACTATGTAAGAAGCTTGATTTGGAACACTTATTCAGTTAAGAGTCTCCATGAATTTGAATAAATCCTAAAGGAATTATGTTTTAGAAGTTATTCCACTTTCTAATCAGGATATTCATGTTTAGCATGTTTGGACATATAGCAAGTTCTTCAAGCTTCTAATCAAACCAGGATGAATCACTATGTAAAAAGCTTGATTTGGAACCAATAATCAGTGAAGAGTATCCATGAAGTTGGATAAATCTCAAAGGGGTTATGTTTAAGAAGTTATTCAACTTTCTAATCAGGATATCCATGTTTAGCCTGTTTGGACATATTGCAAGTTCTTCAAACTCCTAATTAAACCAGGATGAATCACTATGTAAGAAGCTTGATTTGTAACCATTATTAAGTGGAGAGTATACATGAAGTTGAATAAATCCCAAAGGAGTTATATTTAAGAAGTTATTCCACTTTCTAATAAGGATATAAATGTTTAGCATGTTTGGACATTTGGCAAGTTCTTCAAGCTTCTAATCAAAACAAAATGAATCACTATGTAAAAAGTTTGATTTCGAACCATTAATCAGTGGAGAGTCTCCATGAAGTTGAATAAATCCCAAAGGAGTTATGTTTAAGAAGTTATTCCACTTTCTAACCAGGATATCCATGTTTAGCATGTTTGGACATATGGCAAGTTCTTTAAGCTTCTAATCAAACTAGGATGATTCACTATGTAAAAATATTGATTTGTAACCATTAATAAGTTTAGAGTCTTTCATCAAGTTGAATAAATCTCATAGGAGTTATGTTGAATAAGTTATTCTACTTTCTAATCAGGATATCCATGTTTAGCCTGTTTGGACATATGGCAAGTTCTTCATGCTTCTAAATAAACCAAGATGAATCACTATGTAAGAAGCTTGATTTGGAACCATTAATAAGTGGAGAGTCTTTTATAAAGTTGAATAAATCCCAAAGGAGTTATGTTTAAGAAATTATTCCACTTTCTATTCAGGATATCCATGTTTAGCCTGTTTGGACATATGGCAAGTTCCTCAAGCTCCTAATCAAACCAGGATGAATCACTATGTAAGAAGCGTGATTTGGAACAATTATTCAGTGGAGAGTCTCCATGAAGTTGAATAAATCGCAAAGGACTTATGTTTAAGAAGTTATTCCACTTTCTATTCAGGATATCCATGTTTAGCCTGTTTGGACATATGGCAAGTTCTTCAAGCTTCTAAACAAAACAAAATGAATCACTATGTAAGAAGTTTGATTTCAAACCATTATCAGTGGAGAGTCTCCATGAAGTTTAATAAATCCCAAAGGAGTTATGTTTAAGAAGTTATTCCACTTTCTAACCAGGATATCCATGTTTAGCCTGTTTCCACATATGGCAAGTTCTTGAAGCTTCTAATTAAACCAGGATGAATCACTATGTAAGAAGCTTGATTTGGAACCATTATTAAGTGGAGAGTATCCATGAAGTTCAATAAATCCCAAAGGAGTTATGTTTAAGAAGTTATTCCACTTTCTAATCAGGATAACCATGTTTAACCTTTTTGGACATATGACAAGTTCTTCAAGCTTCTAATCAAACCAGGATGAATCACTATATAAGATGCTTGATTTGGAACCATTATTTAGTGGAGAGTATCCATGAAGTTGAATAAATTCCAAAGGAGTTATGTTTAAGAAGTTATTCCACTTTCTATTCAGGATATCCATGTTTAGCCTGTTTGGACATATGGCAAGTTCTTCAAGCTCCTAATCAAACCAGGATGAATGACTATGTAAGAAGCTTGATTTGGAACCATTATTTAGTGTAGAGTCTCCATGAATATGAATAAATCCCAAAGGACTTATGTTTAAGAAGTTATTCCATTTTCTAATCAGGATATCCATGTTTAGCATGTTTGGACATATGGCAAGTTCTTCATGCTTCTAAACAAACCAAGATGAATCACTATGTAAGATGCTTAATTTGGAACCATTATTCAGTGGAGAGTGTCCATGAAGTTGAATAAATCCCAAAGGAGTTATGTTTAAGAAGTTATTCCACTTTCTATTCAGGATATCCATGTTTAGCATGTTTGGACATATGGCAAGTTCTTCAAGCTCCTAATCACACCAGGATAAATCACTATGTAAGAATCCTTATTTGGAACCATTATTAAGTGGAGAGTATCCATGAAGTTGAATAAATCCCAAAGGAGTTTTGTTTAAGAAGTTATTCCACTTTCTAATCAGGATATCCATGTTTAGCCTGTTTGGACATATGGCAAGTTCTTCAAGCTTCTATACAAAACAAAATGAATCACTATGTAAGAAGTTTGATTTCAAAGCCTTAATCAGTGGAGAGTCTCCATGAAGTTTAATAAATCCCAAAGGAGTTATGTTTAAGAAGTTATTCCACTTTCTAATCAGGATATCCATGTTTAGCCTGTTTGGACATATGGCAAGTTCTTGAAGCTTCTAATTAAACCAGGATGAATCACTATGTAAGAAGCTTGATTTGGAACCATTATTCAGTGGAGAGTATCCATGAAGTTCAATAAATCCCAAAGGAGTTATGTTTAAGAAGTTATTCTACTTTCTAATCAGGATAACCACGTTTAACCTGTTTGGACATATGGCAAGTTCTTCAAGCTTCTAATCAAACCAGGATGAATCACTATATAAGATGCTTGATTTGGAACCATTATTTAGTGGAGAGTATCCATGAAGTTGAATAAATTCCAAAGGAGTTATGTTTAAGAAGTTATTCCACTTTCTATTCAGGATATCCATGTTTAGCCTGTTTGGACATATGGCAAGTTCTTCAAGCTCCTAATCNAGTTCTTCAAGCTTCTAATCAAACCAGGATGAATCACTATATAAGATGCTTGATTTGGAACCATTATTTAGTGGAGAGTATCCATGAAGTTGAATAAATTCCAAAGGAGTTATGTTTAAGAAGTTATTCCACTTTCTATTCAGGATATCCATGTTTAGCCTGTTTGGACATATGGCAAGTTCTTCAAGCTCCTAATCAAAACAGGAAGAATCACTATGTAAGAATCTTGATTTGGAACCATTATTCAGTGTAGAGTCTCCATGAATTTGAATAAATCCCAAAGGACTTATGTTTAAGAAGTTATTCCAGTTTCTACTCAGGATATCCATGTTTAGCATGTTTGGACATATGGCAAGTTCTCCAAGCTTCTAATCAAACCAGGATGAATCACTATGTAATAAGCTTGATTTGGAACCATTAATCAGTGTAGAGTATTTCATGAAGTTGAATAAATATCATAGGAGTTATGTTGAACAAGTTATTCCACTTTCTAATTAGGATGTCAATTTTTAGCCGGTTTGGACATATGGCATGTTCTTAATTCTTCTAAACAAACCAAGATGAATCACTATGTACGAAGCTTGATTTGGAACCATTATTCCGTGGAGAGTATCCATGAAGTTGAATCAATCCCACAGGAGTTATGTTTAAGAAGTTATTTCATTTTCTAATCAGGATATCCATGTTTAGCTTGTTTGGACATATGACAAGTTCTTCAAGCTTTTAATCAAACCAGGATGAATCAGTATGTAAGAAGCTTGATTTGGAACCATTATTCAGTGGAGAGTCTCCATGAAGTTGAATAAATCCAAAAGGAGTTATGTTTTAGAAGTTATTCCACTTTCTAATCAAGATATCCATATTTAGCTTTTTTGGACATATCGCAAGTTCTTCAAGCTCCTAATCAAACCAGGATGAATCACTATGTAAGAAGCTTGATTTGTAACCATTATTCAGTGGAGAGTATACATGAAGTTGAATAAATCCCAAAGGAGTTATGTTTAAGAAGTTATTCCACTTTGTAATCAGGATATCCATGTTTAGCATGTTTGGACATATGGCAAGTTCTTCAAGCTTCTAATCAAAACAAAATTAATCACTATGTAAGAAGTTTGATTTTGAACCATTAATCAGTGGAGAGTCTCCATGAAGTTGAATAAATCCCAAAGGAGTTATGTTTAAGAAGTTATTCCATTTTCTAATCATGATATCCATGTTTAGCATGTTTGGACATATGGCAAGTTCTTCAAGCTTCTAATCAGACCATGATGAATCACTATGTAAGAAGCTTGATTTGGAACCATTAATCAGTGGAGAATTTTTTATGAAGTTGTATAAATCCCGAAGGATTTAGGTTTATGAAGTTATTCAATTTTCTAATCAGGATATCCATGTTTAGCCTGTTTGGACATATGGCAAGTTCTTTAAGCTTCTAATCAAACCCAGATGAATCACTATGTAAGATGCTTAATTTGGAACCATTATTCAGTGGAGAGTATCGATGAAGTTTAATAAATCCCAAAGGAGTTATGTTTAAGAAGTTATTCCACTTTCTATTCAGGATATCCATGTTTAGCCTATTTGGACATATGGCAAGTTCTTCAAGCTCCTAATCAAACCAGGATGAATCACTATGTAAGATGCTTGATTTGGAACCATTGTTCATAGATAGTCTCCATGAAGTTGAATAAATCCCAAAGGAGTTATGTTTTAGAAGTTATTCCACTTTCTAATCAAGATATCCATATTTAGCTTTTTTGGACATATGGCAAGTTCTTCAAGCTTCTAATTAAATCAGGATAAATCACTATGTAAAAAGCTTGATTTGGAACCATTAATCAGTGGAGAGTATCCATGAAGTTGAATGAATCACAAAGGGGTTATGTTTAAGAATATTTTCTACTTTCTAATCAGGATATCCATGTTTAGCCTGTTTGGATATATCGCATGTTCTTCAAGCTCCTAATCAAACCAGGATGAATCACTATGTAAGAAGCTTGATTTGTAACCATTATTCAGTGAAGAGTATACATGAAGTTGAATAAATCCCAAAGGAGTTATGTTTAAGAAGTTATTCCACTTTCTAATCAGGATATCCATGTTTAGCATGTTTGGACATATGGCAAGTTCTTCAAGCTTCTAATCAAAACAAAATGAATCACTATATAAGAAGTTTGATTTCGAACCATTAATCAGTGGAGAGTCTCCTTGAAGTTGAATAAATCCCAAAGGAGTTATGTTTAAGAAGTTATTGCATTTTCTAATCAGGATATCCATGTTTTGCATGTTTGGACATATGGCAAGTTCTTCAAGCTTCTAATCAGACCATGATGAATCACTATGTAAGAAGCTTGATTTGGAACCATTAATCAGTGGAGAATTTTTTATGAAGTTGTATAAATCCCGAAGGATTTAGGTTTAAGAAGTTATTCCACTTTCTAATCAGGATATCAATGTTTAGCCTGTTTGGACATATGGCAAGTTCTTTAAGCTTCTAATCAAACCCAAATGAATCACTATGTAAGATGCTTAATTTGGAACCATTATTCAGTGGAGAGTATCCATGAAGTTTAATAAATCCCAAAGGAGTTATGTTTAAGAAGTTATTCCACTTTCAATTCAGGATATCCATGTTTAGCCTATTTGGACATATGGCAAGTTCTTCAAGCTCCTAATCAAACCAGGATGAATCACTATGTAAGATGCTTGATTTGGAACCATTATTCAGTAGAGAGTCTCATGAAGTTGAATAAATCCCAAAGGACTTATGTTTAAGAAGTTATTCCACTTTCTAAACAGGATATCCATGTTTAGCATGTTTGGACATATGGCAAGTTCTTCAAGCTTCTAATCAAACCAGGATGAATCACTATGTAAGAAGATTGATTTGGAACCATTAATCAGTGGAGAGTCTTTCATGAAGTTGAATAAATATCATAGGACTTATGTTGAACAAGTTATTCCACTTTGTAATCAGGATGTCAATGTTTAGCCGGTTTGGACATATGGCAAGTTCTTCATGCTTCTAAACAAACCAAGATGAATCACTATGTAAGAAGCTTGATTTGGAACCATTATTCAGTGGAGAGTATCCATGGAGTTGAATCAATCCCAAAGGAGTTATGATTAAGAAGTTATTCCATTTTGTAATCAATATATCCATGTTTAGCCTGTTTGGACATATGACAAGTTCTTCAAGCTTTTAATCAAACCAGGATGAATCACTATTTAAGAAGCTTTATTTGGAACCATTATTCAGTGGAGAGTGTCCATGAAATTGAATAAATTCCAAAGGAGTTATGTTTTAGAAGTTATTCCACTTTCTAATCAAGATATCCATATTTAGCTTTTTTGGACATATGGCAAGTTCTTCAACCTTCTAATCAAACCATTATGAATCACTATGTGAAAAGCTTGATTTGGAACCATTAATCAGTGTAGAATATCCATGAAGTTGAATAAATCCCAAAGGGGTTATTTTTAAGAAGTTATTCCACTTTCTAATCAGGATATCCATGTTTAGCCTGTTTGGACATATGGCAAGTTCTTCAAGCTCCTAATCAAACCAGGATGAATCACTATGTAAGATGCTTGATTTGGAACCATTATTCAGTGGAGTCTCATGAAGTTGAATAAATGCCAAAGGACTTATGTTTAAGAAGTTATTCCACTTTCTAATCAGGATATCCATGTTTAGCCTGTTTGGACATATGGCAAGTTCTTCAACCTTCTAATCAAACCAGAATGAATCACGATGTAAAAAGCTTGATTTGGAACCATTAATCAGTGTAGAGTATCCATAAAGTTGAATAAATCCCAAAGGGGTTATGTTTAATAAGTTATTCCACTTTCTAATCAGGATATCCATGTTTAGCCTGTTTGGACATATAGCAAGTTCTTCAAGCTCCTAATCAAACCAGGATGAATCACTATGTAAGAAGATTAATTTGGAACCATTATTCAGTGGATAGTCTCCATGAAGTTGAATAAATCCCAAAGGAGTTAAGTTTTAGAAGTTATTCCACTTTCTAATCAAGATATCCATATTTAGCTTTTTTGGACATATGGCAAGTTCTTCAACCTTCTAATCAAACCAGGACGAATCACTATGTAAAAATCTTGATTTGGAACCATTACTCAGTGTAGAGTATCCATGAAGTTGTATAAATCCCAAAGGAGTTATGTTTAAGAAGTTATTCCACTTTCTAATCAGGATTTCCATGTTTAGCACGTTTGGACATATGGCAAGTTCTTCAAGCTTTTAATCAAACCAGGATGAATCA
This sequence comes from Sinapis alba, assembly GCA_012274485.2. Taxonomy (NCBI): domain Eukaryota; kingdom Viridiplantae; phylum Streptophyta; class Magnoliopsida; order Brassicales; family Brassicaceae; genus Sinapis; species Sinapis alba. The sequence goes on along the minus strand of MU106065.1, from coordinate 123,604 downwards.
CTATGTAAGAAGCTTGATTTGGAACCATTAATCAGTGGAGAGTATCCATGAAGTTGAATAAATCCCAAAGGGGTTATGTTTAAGAAGTTATTCCACTTTTTAATCAGAATATCCATGTTTAGCCTGTTTGGACATATCGCAAGTTCTTCAAGCTCCTAATCAAACCAGGATGAATCACTATGTAAGAAGCTTGACTTGGAACCCTTATTCAGTGTAGAGTATACATGTAGTTGAATAAATCCCAAAGGAGTTATGTTTAAGAAGTTATTCCACTTTCTAATCAGGATATCCATGTTTAGCATAATTGGACATATGGCAAGTTCTTCAAGCTTCTAATCAAAACAAAATGAATCACTATGTAAGAAGTTTGATTTCGAACCATTAATAAGTGGAGAGTCTCCATGAAGTTGAATAAATCCCAAAGGAGTTATGTTTAAGAAGTTATTCCACTTTCTAATCAGGATATCCATGTTTAGCATGTTTGGACATATGACAAGTTCTTCATGCTTCTAAACAAACCAAGATGAATCACTATGTAAGATGCTTAATTTGGAACCATTATTCAGTGGAGAGTATCCATGAAGTTGAATAAATCCCAAAGGAGTTATGTTTAAGAAGTTATTCCACTTTCTATTCAGGATATCCATGTTTAGCCTGTTTGGACATATGGCAAGTTCTTCAAGCTCCTAATCAAACCAGGATGAATCACTATGTAAGAAGCCTTATTTGGAACCATTATTAAGTGGATAGTATCCATGAAGTTGAATAAATCCCAAAGGAGTTATGTTTAAGAAGTTATTCCACTTTCTAATTAGGATGTCAATGTTTAGCCGGTTTGGACATATGGAAAGTTCTTCATGCTTCTAAACAAACCAAGATGAATCACTATGTAAGAAGCTTGATTTGGAACCATTATTCAGTGGAGAGTATCCATGAAGTTGAATGAATCCCAAAGGAGTTATGTTTAAGAAGTTATTCCATTTTCTAATCAGGATATCCATGTTTAGCCTGTTTGGACATATGACAAGTTCTTCAAGCTTTTAATCAAACCAGGATGAATCACTATGTAAGAAGCTTGATTTGGAACCATTATTCAGTTGAGAGTCCCCATGAAGTTGAATAAAGCCCAAAGGAGTTATGTTTTAGAAGTTATTCCACTTTCTAATCAATATATCCATATTTAGCTTTTTTGGACATATGGAAAGTTCTTCAAGCTTCTAATCAAACCAGGATGAATCACTATGTAAAAATCTTGATTTGGAACCATTAATCAGTGGAGAGTATCCATGAAGTTGAATAAATCCCAAAGGGGTTATGTTTAAGAAGTTATTCCATTTTCTAATCAGGATATCCATGTTTATCCTGTTTGGACATATCGCAAGTTCTTCAACCTTCTAATCAAACCAGGATGAATCACTATGTAAGAAGCTTGATTTGGAACCCTTATTCAGTGTAGAGTATACATGAAGTTGAATAAATCCCAAAAGAGTTATGTTTAAGAAGTTATTCCACTTTCTAATCAGGATATCCATGTTTAGCATATTTGGACATATGGCAAGTTCTTCAAGCTTCTAATCAAACCAAAATGAATCACTATCCATGTTTAGCATGTTTATGTTTAAGAAGTTATGTTTAAGAAGTTATTCCACTTTCTAATCAGGATATCCATGTTTAGCATAACTCCTTTATGAAGTTGTATAAATCCCGAAGGATTTTAGGTTTAAGAAGTTATTCCACTTTCTAATCACGATATCCATGTTTAGCCTGTTTTGACATATGGCAAGTTCTTTAAGCTTCTAATCAAACCCATATGAATCACTATGTAAGAAGCTTGATTTGGAACCATTAATCAGTGTAGAGTATACATGAAGTTGAATAAATCCCAAAGGGGTTATGTTTAAGAAGTTATTCCACTTTCTAATCAGGATATCCATGTTTAGCCTGTTTGGACATATGGCAAGTTCTTCAAGCTCCTAATCAAACCAGGATGAATCACTATGTAAGATGCTTGATTTAAAACCATTATTCAGTGGAGAGTCTCCATGAAGTTGAATAAATCCCAAAGGACTTATGTTTAAGAAGTTATTCCACATTCTAATCAGGATATCCATGTTTAGCCTGTTTGGACATATGGCAAGTTCTTCAAGATTTCAATCAAACCAGGATGAATCACTATGTAAGAAGCTTGATTTGGAACCATTTTTCAGTGGAGAGTATCCATGAAGTTGAATAAATCCCAATGGATTTATGTTTAAGAAGTTATTTTACTTTCTAATCAGGATATCCATGTTTAGCCTGTTTGGACATATGACAAGTTCTTGAATCTTCTAATAAAACCGGATGAATCACTATGTAAGAAGCTTGATTTGGAACCATTATTCAGTGGAGAGTATCCATGAAGTTGAATAAATCCGAAAGGAGTTATGTTTAAGAAGTTATTCCACTTTCTAATCAGGATATCCATGTTTAGCCTGTTTGGACATATGACAAGTTCTTCAAGCTTTTAATCAAACCAGGATGAATCACTATGGAAGAAGCTTGATTTGGAACCATTATTCAGTGGAGGGTATCCATGAAGTTGAATATGTCCCAAAGGATTTATGTTTAAGAAGTTATTCTACTTTCTAATCAGGATATCCATGTTTAGCCTGTTTGGACATATGGCATGTTCTTCAAGCTTCTAATAAAACCAAGATGAATCCATATGTAAAAATCTTGATTTGTAACCATTAATCAGTGGAGAGTATCCATGAAGTTGAATAAATCCGAAAGGGGTTGTGTTTAAGAAGTTATTCAACTTTCTAATCATGATGTCCATGTTTAGCATGTTTGGACATATCGCAAGTTCTTCAAGCTCCTAATCAAACCAGGATGAATCAGTATGTAAGAAGCTTGATTTGGAAACATTAATCAGTGGAGAGTCTTTTATGAAGTTGAATAAATCTCATAGGAGTTATGTTGAATAAGTTATTTCACTTTCTAATCAGGATATCCATGTTTAGCCAGTTTGGACATATGGCAAGATCTTCAAGCTTCTAATCAAACCAGGATGAATCACTATGTAAAAAGCTTTATTTGGAACCATTAATCAATGGGGATGCTTTCATGAAGTTGAATAAATCTCATAGGAGTTATGTTGAATAAGTTATTCCACTTTCTAATCAGGATATCCATGTTTAGCCAGTTTGGACATATGGCAAGTTCTTCAAGCTTCTAGTCAAACCAGGATGAATCAATATGTAAAAAGCTTTATTTGGAACCATTAATCAATGGGGATTCTTTCATGAAGTTGAATAAATCCTAAAGGGGTTATGTTTAAGAAGTTATTGTACTTTCTATTCGGGATATCCATGTTTAGCCTGTTTGGACATATGACAAGTTCTTCAAGCTCCTAATCAAACCAGGATAAATCACTATGTAACGAGCTTGATTTGGAACCATTATTCAGTGGATAGACTCCATGAAGTTGAATAAATCCCAAAGTAGTTATGTTTAAGAAGTTATTCCACTTTCTAATCACGATATCCATATTTAGCTCTTTTTGGACATATTGCAAGTTCTGCAAGCTTCTAATCAAACCAGGATGAATCACTATGTAAAAAGCTTGATTTGGAACCATTAATCAATGGAGATTCTTTCATGAAGCTGAATAAATCCCATAGGAGTTATGTTGAAGAAGATATTCCACTTTCTAATCAGGATATCCATGTTTAGCATGTTTGGACATATGGCAAGTTCTTCAAGCTTCTAATCAAACACGGATGAATCACTAGGTAAAAAGCTTGATTTGGAACCATTAATAAGTGGAGAGTCTTTCATGAAGTTGAATAAATGTCATAGGAGTTATGTTGAATAAGTTATTCCACTTTTTAATCAGGATATCCATGTTTAGCCTATTTGGACATATGGCAAGTTCTTCAAGCTTCTAATCACACCAAAATGAATCGCAATGTAAGAAGTTTGATTTCGAACCATTAATCAGTGGAGAGTCTCCATGAAGTTGAATAAATCACTAAGGAGTTATGTTTAAGAAGCTATTCCACTTTCTAATCAGGATATCCATGTTTAGCATTTTTGACATATCGCAAGTTCTTCAAGCTCCTAATCAAACCAGGATGAATCACTATGTAAGAAGCTTGATTTGGAACCATTATTTAGTGGAGAGTATCCATCAAGTTAAATCAATCCCAAAGGAGTTATGTTTAAGAAGTTATTCCACTTTCTAATCAGGATATCCATGTTTAGCCTGTTTGGACATTTGGCAAGTTCTTGAAGCTTCTAATCGAACCAGGATGAATCACTATGCAAGAACCTTGATTTGGAACAATTATTAAGTGGAGAGTATCCATGAAGTTGAATAACTCCCAATGGAGTTATGTTTAAGAAGTTATTCTACTTTCTAATAAGGATATCCATGTTTAGCATGTTTGGACATATGACAAGTTCTTGAAGCTTCTAATCAAAACAGGATGAATCAATATGTAAGAAGCTTGATTTGGAACCATTATTCAGTGGAGAGTATCCATGAAGTTGAATAAATCCCAAAGGAGTTATGTTTAAGAAGTTATTCCACTTTATAATAAGGATTTCCATGTTTAGCCTGTTTGGACATATGACAAGTTCTTCAAGCTTCTAATCAAACCAGGATTAATCCATATCTAAAAAGCTTGATTTGGAACCATTGATCAGTGGAGAGTATCCATGAAGTTGTATAAATACAAAAGTGGTTTTGTTGAAGAAGTTATTCTACTTTCTAATCATGATATCCATGTTTAGCATGTTTGGACATATCGCAATTTCTTCAAACTCCTAATCAAACCAGTATGAATCACTATGTAAGAAGCTTGATTTGGAAACATTATTCAGTGAGAGTCTTTTATGAAGTTGAATAAATTCCATAGGAGTTATGTTGAAGAAGTTATTTCACTTTCTAATTAGGATATCCATGTTTAGCCTGTTTGGACATATGGCAAGTTCTTCATTCTTCTAAACAAACCAAGATTAATCACTATGTAAGAAGATTGATTTGGAACCATTATTCAGTGGAGAGTATCCATGAAGTTGAATCAATCCCAAAGGGGTTATGTTTAAGAAGTTATTCCACTTTCTATTCGGGATATCCATGTTTAGCCTGTTTGGACATATGGCAAGTTCTTCAAGCTCCTAATCAAACCAGGATGAATCACTAGGTAAGGAGCTTGATTTGGAACCATTATTCAGTGGATAGACTCCATGAAGTTGAATAAATCCCAAAGTAGTTATGTTTAAGAAGTTATTCCACTTTCTAATCAGGATATCCATATTTAGCTCTTTTTGGACATATGGCAAGTTCTGCAAGCTTCTAATCAAACCAGGATGAATCACTATGTAAGAAGCTTGATTTGTAACCATTAATCAATGGAGATTCTTTCATGAAGCTGAATAAATCCCATTGGAGTTATGTTGAAGAAGATATTCCACTTTCTAATCAGGATATCCATGTTTAGCATGTTTAGACATATGGCAAGTTCTTCAAACTTCTAATCAAACACGGATGAATCACTAGGTAAAAAGCTTGATTTGGAACCATTAATAAGTGGAGAGTCTTTCATGAAGTTGAATAAATGTCATAGGAGTTATGTTGAATAAGTTATTCCACTTTTTAATCAGGATATCCATGTTTAGCCTATTTGGACATATGGCAAGTTCTCCAAGCTTCTAATCACACCAAAATGAATCACAATGTAAGAAGTTTGATTTCGAACCATTAATCAGTGGAGAGTCTCCATGAAGTTGAATAAATCACAAAGGAGTTATGTTTAAGAACTTATTCCACTTTCTAATCAGGATATCCATGTTTAGCCTGTTTGGACATATCGCAAGTTCTTCAAGCTCCTAATCAAACCAGGATGAATCACTATGTAAGAAGCTTGATTTGGAACCATTATTTAGTGGAGAGTATCCATCAAGTTGAATCAATCCCAAAGGAGTTATGTTTAAGAAGTTATTCCACTTTCTAATCAGGATATCCATGTTTAGCCTGTTTGGACATTTGGCAAGTTCTTGAAGCTTCTAATCAAACCATGATGAATCACTATGTAAGAATCTTGATTTGGAACCATTATTCAGTGAAGCGTATCCATGAAGTTCACTAAATCCGAAAGGAGTTATGATTAAGAAGTTATTCCACTTTCTAATCAGGATATCCATGTTTAGCATGTTTGGACAAAAGGCAAGTTCTTCAAGCTTCTAATCAAACCAGGATGAATCACTATGTAAAAAGCTTGATTTGGAACCATTAATCGGTGGAGAGTCTTTTATGAAGTTGAATAAATCTCATAGGAGTTATGTTGAATAAGTTATTCCACTTTCTAATCAAGATATCCATGTTTAGCCTATTTGGACATATGGCAAGTTCTTCAAGCTTCTAACCAAACCAACCTTAATTACTATGTAAAAAGCTTTATTTGGAACCATTAATCGGTGGAGAGTCTTTCACGAAGTTGAATAAATCTCATAGGAGTTATGTTGAATAAGTTATTCCACTTTCTAATCATGATATCCATGTTTAGCCTGTTTGGACATATGGCAAGTTCTTCAAGCTTCTAATCAAACCAGGATGAATCACTAGGTAAGAAGCTTGATTTGGAACCAATAATCAATGGAGATTCTTTCATGAAGTTGAATAAATCCCATCGGAGTTATGTTGAAGAAGTTATTCCACTTTCTAATCAGGATATCCATGTTTAGCATGTTTGGACATATGGCAAGTTCTTCATGCTTCTAAGCAAACCAAGATGAATCACTATGTAAGAAGCTTGATTTGGAACCATTATTCAGTGGAGAGTATCCATGAAGTTGAATAAATCCCAAAGGAGTTATGTTTAAGAAGTTATTCTACTTTCTAATAAGGATATCCATGTTTAGCATGTTTGGACATATGGCAAGTTCTTGAAGCTTCTAATCAAACAAGGGTGAATCACTATGAAAGAACCTTGATTTGGAACAATTATTCAGTGGACAGTATCCATGAAGTTGAATAACTCCCAATGGAGTTATGTTTAAGAAGTTATTCTACTTTCTAATCAGGATATCCATGTTTAGCATGTTTGGACATATGACAAGTTCTTGAAGCTTCTAATCAAAACAGGATGAATTACTATGTAAGAAGCTTGATTTGGAACCACTATTCAGTGGAGAGTATCCATGAAGTTGAATAAATCCCAAAGAAGTTATGTTTAAGAAGTTATTCCACTTTATAATAAGGATATTCATGTTTAGCCTGTTTGGACATATGACAAGTTCTTCAAGCTTCTAATCAAACCAGGATGAATCCATATGTAAAAAGCTTGATTTGGAACCATTAATCAGTGGAGAGTATCCATGAAGTTGAATAAATACAAAAGGGGTTTTGTTTAAGAAGTTATTCTACTTTCTAATCATGATATCCATGTTTAGCATGTTTGGACATATCGCAAGTTCTTCAAGCTCCTAATCAAACCAGGATGAATCACTATGTAAGAAGCTTGATTTGGAAACATTATTCAGTGGAGAGTCTTTTATGAAGTTGAATAAATCCAATAGGAGTTATGTTGAAGAAGTTATTTCACTTTCTAATTAGGATATCCATGTTTAGCCTGTTTGGACATATGGCAAGTTCTTCATTCTTCTAAACAAACCAAGATGAATCACTATGTAAGAAGATTGATTTGGAACCATTATTCAGTGGAGAGTATCCATGAAGTTGAATCAATCCCAAAGGAGTTATGTTTAAGAAGTTATTCCACTTTGTAATCAGGATATCCATGTTTAGCATGTTGGTCATATGGCAAGTTCTTGAGGCTTCTAATCAAACCAGGATGAACCACTATGTAAGATGCTTGATTTGTAACCATTATTCAGTGGATAGTATCCATGAAGTTGAATAAATCCCAAAAGACTTATGTTTAAGAAGTTATTCCACTTTCTATTTAGGATATCCATGTTTAGCATGTTTGGACATATGGCAAGTTCTTCAAGCTTCTAATCAAACCAGGATGAATCACTATATAAGATGGTTCATTTGGAACCATTATTTAGTGGAGAGTGTCCATGAAGTTGAATAAATCCCAAAGGAGTTATGTTTAAGAAGTTATTCCACTTTTTTATTCAGAATATCCATGTTTAGCCTGTTTGGACATATGGCAAGTTCTTCAAGCTCCTAATAAAACCAGGATGAATCACTATGTAACAAGCTTGATTTGGAACCATTATTCAGTGGAGAGTCTCCATGAAGTTGAATAAATCCCAAAGGAGTTATGTTTAAGAAGTTATTCCACTTTCTAATAAGGATATCCATATTTAGCTCTTATTGGACATATGACAAGTTCTGCAAGCTTCTAATCAAACCAGGATAAATCACTATGTAAGAAGCTTGATTTGGAACCATTAATAAATGGAGATTCTTTTATGAAGTTGAATAAATCCCATAGGAGTTATGTTGAAGAAGATATTCCACTTTCTAATCAGGATATCCATATTTAGCATGTTTGGACATATGGCAAGTTCTTCAAGTTTCTAATCAAACCAGGATGAATCACTAGGGAAAAAGCTTGATTTGGAACCATTAAGAAGTGGAGTCTTTCACGAAGTTGAATAAATGTCATAGGAGTTATTTTGAATAAGTTATTCCACTTTCTAATCAGGATATCCATGTTTAGCCTGTTTGGACATATTGCAAGTTCTTCAAGCTTCTAATCAAACCAAAATGAATTACTATTTAACAAGTTTGATTGCAAACCATTAATCAGTGGAGACTCTCCATGAAGTTGAATTAATCACAAAGGAGTTATGTTTAAGAAGTTATTCCACTTTCTAATCAGTATATCCATGTTTGCCTGTTTGGACATATGGCAAGTTCTTCAAGCTTCTAATCAAATCAGGATGAATCACTATGTAAGAAGCTTAATTTGGGACCATTAATAAGTGGAGAGTCTTTGATGAAGTTTAATAAATATCATAGGAGTTATGTTGAACAAGTTATTCCACTTTCTAATCATGATGTCAATGTTTAGCCGGTTTGGACATATGGCAAGTTCTTCATGCTTCTAAACAAACCAAGATGAATCACTATGTAAGAAGCTTGATTTGGAACCATTATTCAGTAGAGAGTATGCATGAATTTGAATCAATCCCAAAGGAGTTATGTTTAAGAAGTTATTCCACTTTCTAATCAAGATATCCATGTTTAGCCTGTTTGGACATATGACAAGTTCTTCAAGCTTTTAATCAAACCAGGATGAATCACTACATAATAAGCTTGATTTGGAACCATTACTCAGTGGAGCGTATCCATGAAGTTCCTAAATCAAACTAGGATGGATTACTATGTAAGAAGCCTTATTTGGAACCATTATTCAGTGGAGAGTATCCATGAAGTTGAATAAATCCCAAAAGAGTTATGTTTAAGAAGTTATTCCACTTTCTAATCAGGATATCAATGTTTAGCCTATTTGGACATATGGCAAGTTCTTAAAGCTTCTAATCAAACCAGGATGAATCACTATGTAAGAAGCTTGATTTGGAACCATTACTCAGTGGAGCGTATCCATGAAGTTCACTAAATCCCAAAGGATTTATGCTTAGAAGTTATTACATTTTCTAATCAGGATATCCATGTTTAGCCTGTTTGGACATATGGCAAGTTCTTCAAGCTCCTAATCAAACCAAGATGAATCACTATGTAAGAAGCTTGATTTAGAACCATTAATCAGTGGAGAGTCTTTCACGAAGTTGTATAATTCCCAAAGGATTTATGTTTAAGAAGTTATTCCACTTTCTATTTAGGATATCCATGTTTAGCCTGTTTGGACATATGGCAAGTTCTTCAAGCTTCTAATCAAACCAGGATGAATCACTATATAAGAACTTTATTTGGAACCATTACTCAATGGAGACTATCCATGAAGTTGAATAAATTCCAAAGGAGTTATGTTTAAGAAGTTATTCCACTTTCTAATCAGGATACACATTTTTAGCATGTTTGGACATATGGGAAGTTCTTAAAGCTCCTAATAACACCAGTTTGAATACCTATGTAAGAATCTTGATTTGGAACCATTATTCAGTGGAGAGTATCCATGAAGTTGAATAAATCCCAATGTAGTTATGTTTAAGAAGTTATTCCACTTTCTAATCAGGATATTCATATTTACCCTGTTTGGACATATGGCAACTTCTTCAAGCTCCTAATCAAACCAGGATGAATCACTATGTAAGAAATTGATTTGAAACCATTATTCAGTGGAGAGTCTCCATGAAGTTGAATAAATCCCAAAGGAGTTATGTTTAAGAAGTTATCCATATTTAGCTTTTTTGGACATTTTGCAAGTTCTTCAAGCTTCTAACCAACCCAGGATGAATCACTATGTAAAAAGCTTGATTTGGAACCATTAATCAGTGGAGAGTATTTCATAAAGCCGAATAAATTACATAGGAGTTATGTTGAATAAGTTGTTCCACTTTCTAATCAGGATATCCATGTTTAGCATGTTCGGACATATGGCAAGTTCTTCAAGCTTCTAATCAAACCAGGATAAATCACTATGTAAGAAGCCTTATTTGGAACCATTATTCAGTGGAGAGTTTCCATGAAGTTGAATAAATCCCAAAGTAGTTATGTTGAAGAAGTTATCCCACTTTCTAATCAGGATATCCATATTTAGCTTTTTTGGACATATGGCAAGTTCTTCAAGCTCCTAATCAAATCAGGATGAATCACTATGTAAAAAGCTTGATTTGGAACCATTATTCAGTGGAGAGTCTCCATGAAGTTGAATAAATCCCAAAGGAGTTATGTTTTAGAAGTTATTACACTTTCTAATTAGGATATCCGTATTTAGCTTTTTTGGACATATGGCAAGTTCTTCAAGCTTCTAATCAAACCAGGATGAATCACTATGTAAAAAGCTTGATTTGGCACCATTAATCAGTGACGAGTCTTTTATGAAGTTGAATAAATCATATAGGAGTTATGTTTAAGAAGTTATTCCACTCTCTAATCAGGATATCCATGTTTAGCCTGTTTGGACATATGACAAGTTCTTCAAGCTCCTAATCAAACCAGGATGAATCACTATATAAGAACTTTATTTGGAACCATTACTCAATGGAGACTATCCATGAAGTTGAATAAATTCCAAAGGAGTTATGTTTAAGAAGTTATTCCACTTTCTAATCAGGATACACATTTTTAGCATGTTTGGACATATGGGAAGTTCTTAAAGCTCCTAATAACACCAGTTTGAATACCTATGTAAGAAGCTTGATTTGGAACCATTATTCAGTGGAGAGTATCCATGAAGTTGAATAAATCCCAAAGGAGTTATGTTTAAGAAGTTATTCCACTTTCTAATCAGGATATCCATGTTTACCCTGTTTGGTAATATGGCAAGTTCTTCAAACTTCTAATCAAAACAGGATGAATCACTATGTAAGAAGCTGTATTTGGAACCATTATTCAGTGTAGAGTATCCATGAAGTTGAATAAATACCAAAGGAGTTATGTTTAAGAAGTTATTACACTTTCTAATCATGATATACATGTTTAGCCTGTTTGGACATATGGCAAGTTCTTCAAGCTCCTAATCAAACCAGGATGAATCACTATGTAAGAAATTGATTTGAAACCATTATTCAGTGGAGAGTCTCCATGAAGTTGAATAAATCCCAAAGGAGTTATGTTTAAGAAGTTATTCCACTTTCTCATTATATCCATGTTTAGCCTATTTGGACATATTGTAAGTTCTTCAAGCTTCTAATCAAACCAGGATGAATCACTATGTAAGAAACTTGATTTGGTACCATTATTCAGTGGAGAGTATCAATGAAGTTGAATAAATCCCAAAGGAGTTATGTTTAAGAAGTTATTCCACTTTCTAATCAGGATATCCATGTTTAGCCTGTTTCGACATATGACAATTTCTTCAAGCTTTTAATCAAACCAGGATGAATCACTATGTAAGAAGCTTGATTTGGAACCATTATTCAGTGGAGAGTATCCATGAAGTTGAATAAATCCCAAAGGAGTTATGTTTAAGAAGTTATTACACTTTCTAATCAGGATATCCATGTTTAGCATGTTTGGACATATGGCAAGTTCTTCAAGCTTCTAATCAAACCAGGATAAATCACTATGTAAAAAGCTTGATTTGGAACCATTAATAAGTGGAGAGTCTTTCATGAAGTTGAATAAATCTCATAGGAGTTATGTTGAATAAGTTATTCCACTTTCTAATCAGGATATCCATTTTTAGCCTGTTTGGACATATGGCAAGTTCTTCAAGCTTCTAATTAAACTAGGATGAATTACTATGTAAGAAGCCTTATTTGGAACCATTATTCAGTGGAGAGTATCCATGAAGTTGAATAAATCCCAAAGGAGTTATGTTTAAGAAGTTATTTCACTTTCTAATGAGGATATCCATGTTTAGTTGTTTGGACATATGACAAGTTCTTCAAGCTTCCAATCAAACCATGATGAATCACTATGTAAGAAGCTTGATTTGGAACTATTATTCAGTGGAGAGTCTCCATGAAGTTGAATAAATCCCAAAGGAGATATGTTTTAGAAGTTATTCCACTTTCTAATTAGGATATCCATGTTTAGCATGTTTGGACATATGGCAAGTTCTTCAAGCTTCTAATCAAACCAGGATGAATCACTATGTAAAAATGTTTTTTGGAACCATTAATAAGTGGAGAGTCTTTCAGGAAGCCGAATAAATCACATAGGAGTTATGTTGAATAAGTTGTTCCACTTTCTAATCAGGATATCCATGTTTAGCATGTTTGGACATATGGCAAGTTCTTCAAGCTTCTAATCAAACCAGGATGAATCACTATGTAAGAAGCCTTATTTAGAAATATTATTCAGTGAAGAGTCTCCATGAAGTTGAATAAATACCAAAGAAGTTATGTTGAAGAAGTTATTCCACATTCTAATCAGGATATCCATATTTAGCTTTTTTGGACATTTTGCAAGTTCTTCAAGCTTCTAACCAACCCAGGATGAATCACTATGTAAAAAGCTTGATTTGGAACCATTAATCAGTGGAGAGTATTTCATAAAGCCGAATAAATTACATAGGAGTTATGTTGAATAAGTTGTTTTACTTTCTAATCAGGATATCCATGTTTAGCATGTTCGGACATATGGCAAGTTCTTCAAGCTTCTAATCAAACCAGGATGAATCACTATGTAAGAAGCCTTATTTGGAACCATTATTCAGTGGAGAGTTTCCATGAAGTTGAATAAATCCCAAAGTAGTTATGTTGAAGAAGTTATCCCACTTTCTAATCAGGATATCCATATTTAGCTTTTTTGGACATATGGCAAGTTCTTCAAGCTCCTAAACAAACCAGGATGAATCACTATGTAAAAAGCTTGATTTGGAACCATTATTCAGTGGAGAGTCTCCATGAAGTTGAATAAATCCCAAAGGAGTTATGTTTTAGAAGTTATTCCACTTTCTAATTAGGATATCCATATTTAGCTTTTTTGGACATATGGCAAGTTCTTCAAGCTTCTAATCAAACCAGGATGAATCACTATGTAAAAAGCTTGATTTGACGCCATTAATCAGTGAAGAGTCTTTTATGAAGTTGAATAAATCTCATAGGAGTTATGTTGAATAAGTTATTCCACTTTCTAATCAGTATATCCATGTTTACCCTGTTTGGACATATGGCAAGTTCTTCAAGCTTCTAATCAAAACAGGATGAATCACTATGTAAGAAGCTGTATTTGGAACCATTATTCAGTGTAGAGTATCAATGAAGTTGAATAAATACCAAAGGAGTTTTGTTTAAGAAGTTATTACACTTTCTAATCATGATATCCATGTTTAACCTGTTTGGACATATGGCAAGTTCTTCAAGCTCCTAATCAAACCAGGATGAATCACTATGTAAGAACTTAATTTGAAACCATTATTCATTGGAGAGTCTCCATGAAGTTGAATAAATCCCAAAGGAGTTATGTTTAAGAAGTTATTCCACTTTCTAATCAGGATATCCATGTTTAGCCTATTTGGACATATGGCAAGTTCTTCAAGCTTCTAATCAAACCAGTATGAATCACTATGTAAGAAACTTGATTTGGTACCATTATTCAGTGGAGAGTATCCATGCGGTTGAATAAATCCCAAAGGAGTTATGTTTTAGAAGTTATTCCACTTTCTAATAAGGATATCCATGTTTAGCCTGTTTCGACATATGACAAGTTCTGTAAGCTTTTAATCATTCCAGGATGAATCACTATGTGAGAAGCTTGATTTGTAACCATTATTCAGTGGAGAGTATCCATGAAGTTGAATAAATCCCAAAGGATTTATGTTTAAGAAGTTATTACACTTTCTAATCAGGATATCCATGTTTAGCATGTTTGGACATATGACAAGTTCTTCAAGCTTCTAATCAAACTAGAATGAATTACTATGTAAGAAGCCTTATTTGGAATTATTATTCAGTGGATAGTATCCATGAAGTTGAATAAATCCCAAAGAAGTTATGTTTAAGAAGTTATTCCACTTTCTAATCAGGATATCCATGTTTACCCTGTTTGGACATATGGCAAGTTCTTCATGCTTCTAATCAAACTAGGATGAATCACTATGTAAGAAACTTGATTTGGAACTATTATTCAGTGGAGAGTCACCATGAAGTTGAATAAATCAAAAAGGAGTTATGTTTTACAAGTTATTCCACTTTCTAATCAGGATATCCATATATAGCTTTTTCGGACATATGGCAAGTTCTCCAGGCTTCTAATCAAACCAGGATGAATCACTATGTAAAAAGCTTGATTTGGAACGAGAGTCTTTCATGAAGTTGAATAAATCCCATAGGAGTTATATTGAAGAAGTTATTCCACTTTCTATAAGTATATTCATGTTTAGCATGTTGGGAAATATGGCAAGTTCTTCATGCTACTAAACAAACCAAGATGAATCACTATGTAAGAAGCTTTATTTGGAGATACTTTCATGAAGTTGAATCAATCCCAAAGGAGTTATGTTTAAGAAGTTATTCCACTTTCTAATCAGGATATCCATGTTTAGCCTGTTTGGACATATGGCAAGTTCTTCAAGCTTCTAATCAAACCAGGATGAATCACTATGCAAGAAGCTTGATTTGGAACCATTATTCAGTGGAGAGTATCCTTGAAGTTGAATAAATCCTAAAGGAGTTATGTTTAAGAAGTTATTCCACTTTCTAATCAGGATATCCATGTTTAGCATGTTTGGACATACGGCAAGTTCTTCAAGCTTCTAATCAAACCAGGATGAATCACTGTGCAAGAAGCTTGATTAGGAACCATTATTCAGTGGAGAGTATCCATGAAGTTGAATAAATCCCAAAGGAGTTATGTTTAAGAAGTTATTCCACTTTCTAATTAGGATATCCATGTTTAGCCTGTTTGGACATATGGCAAGTTCTTGAAGATTCTAATCAAACCAGGATGAATCACTATGTAGTAAGCTTGATTTGAAACCATTATTCAGTTGAGAGTTTCCATGAAGTTGAATAAATCCCAAAGGAGTTATGTTTAAGAAGTTATTCCACTTTCTAATCAGAATATCCATGTTTAGCCTGTTTGGACATACGGCAAGTTCTTCAAGCTCCTAATCAAACCAGGAAGAATCACTATGTAAGAACTTGATTTGTAACCATTACTCAGTGGAGAGTATCCATGAAGTTGAATAAATCCCAAAGGAGTTATGTTTAAGAAGTTATTCCACTTTCTAATCAGGATATCCATGTTTAGCCTGTTTGGACATATGGGAAGTTCTTCAATCTCCTAATCAAACCAGTATGAATACCTATTTAAGAAGCTTGATTTGGAGCCATTGTTCAGTGGAGAGTATCCATTAAGTTAAATAAATCCCAAAGGAGTTATGTTTAAGAAGTTATTCCACTTTCTAATCAAGATATCCATGTTTAGCATGTTTGGACATATGGCAAGTTCTTCAAGCTTCTAATCAAACCAGGATGAATCACTATGTAAAAAGCTTGATTTGGGACCATTAATAAGTGGAGAGTTTTTCATGAAGTATAATAAATCTCATAGGAGTTATGTTGAATAAGTTATTCAACTTTCTAATCAGGATATCCATGTTTACCCTGTTTGGACATATGGCAAGTTCTTCAAGCTTCTAATCAAACCAGGATGAATCACTATGTAAGAAGCAGGATTTGGAACCATTATTCAGTGTAGAGTATCCATGAAGTTGAATAAATCCCAAAGGAGTTATGTTTAAGAAGTTATTCCACTTTCTAATCATGATATCCATGTTTAGCCTGTTTGGACATATGGCAAGTTCTTCAAGCTCCTAATCAAAACAGGATGAATCACTATGTAAGAAGCTTTATTTGGAACCATTATACAGTGGATAGTATCCATGAAGTTGAATAAATCCTAAAGGAGTTATGTTTAAGAAGTTATTCCACTTTCTAATCAGGATATCCATATTTAGCTTTTTTTGGACATTTTGCAAGTTCTTCAAGCTTCTAACCAACCCAGGATGAATCACTATGTAAAAAGCTTGATTTGGAACCATTAATCAGTGGAGAGTATTTCATGAAGTTGAATAAATCTCATAGGATTTATGTTGAATAAGTTATTCCACTTTCTAATCAGGATATCCATGTTTAGCCTGTTTGGACATATGGCAAGTTCTTAAAGCTTCTAATCAAGCTAGGATGATCACTATGTAAGAGCCTTATTTGGAACCGTTATTCAGTGGAGAGTATCCATGAAGTTGAATAAATCCCAAAGGAGTTATGTTTAAGAAGTTATTCCACTTTCTAATTAGGATATTCATGTTTAGCCTGTTTGGACATATGACAAGTTCTTGAAGCTTCTAATCAAACCAGGATGAATCACTATGTAAGAAGCTTTATTTGGAACCATTAAAAAGTAGAGAGTCTCCATGAAGTTGAATAAATCCCATCGGATTTATATTGAAGAAGTTATTCCACTTTCTAATCAGGATGTCAATGTTTAGCCGGTTTGGACATATGGCAAGTTCTTCATGCTTCTAAACAAACCAAGATGAATCACTATGTAAGAAGCTTGATTTGGAACCATTATTCAGTCTAGAGTATCCATGAAGTTGAATCAATCCCAAAGGGGTTATGATTAAGAAGTTATTCCACTTTCTAATCATGATATCCATGTTTAGCCTGTTTGGACATATGGCAAGTTCTTCAAGCTTCTAATTAATTCAGGATGAATCACTATGTAAAAATCTTGATTTTTAACCATTAATCAATGGAGATTCTTTCATGAAGTTGAATAAATCCCATAAGAGTTATGTGGAAGAAGTTATTCCACTTTCTAATCAGGATATCCATGTTTATCCTGTTTTAACATATGGTAAGTTCTTCAAGCTTTTAATCAAACCAGGATGAATCACTATGTAAGAAGCTTGATTTTGAAACATTATTCAGTTTAGAGTATCCATGATGTTGAATAAATCCCAAAGGAGTTATGTTTAAGAAGTTATTCCACTTTCTAATAAGGATATCCATGTTTAGCATGTTTGGACATATGGCAAGGTCTTCAAGCTTCTAATCAAACCAGGATGAATCACTATGTAAGAAGATTGATTTTGAACCATTAATAAGTGGAGAGTCTTTCATGAAGTTGAATAAATCTCATAGGAGTTATGTTGAATAAGTTATTCCACTTTCTAATCAGGATATCCATGTTTTGCCTGTTTGGACATATGACAAGTTCTTCAAGCTTCTAATCAAACCAGGATGAATCACTATGTAAGAAACTTGATTTGGAACCATTATTCAGTGGAGAGTATCAATGAAGTTGAATAAATCCCAAAGGAGTTATGTTTAAGAAGTTATTCCACTTTCTAATCATGATATCCATGTTTAGCCTGTTTGGACATATGGCAAGTTCTTCAAGCTCCTAATCAAAACATGATTAATCACTATGTAAGAAGCTTTATTTGGAACCACTATACAGTGGATAGTATCCATGAAGTTGAATAAATCCTAAAGGAGTTATGTTTAAGAAGTTATTCCACTTTCTAATTAGGATATCCATGTTTAGCCTGTTTGGACATATGGCAAGCTCTTCAAGCTTCTAATCAAACCAGGATGAATCACTATGTAAAAAGCTTGATTTGAAACCATTAATCAGTGGAGATTCTTTCATGAAGTTAAGTAATTATCATAGAAGTTATGTTGAAGAAGTTATGTTGAAGAAGTTATTCCACTTTCTAATAAGGATGTCAATGTTTTGCCGGTTTGGACATATGGTAAGTTCTTCATGCTTCTAATCAAACCAGGATGAATCACTATGTAAGAAGCTTGATTTGGAACCATTATTCAGTGGATAGTATCCATGAAGTTGAATAAATCCCAAAGGAGTTATGTTTAAGAAGTTATTCCACTTTCTAATCATGATATCCATGTTTAGCCTGTTTGGACATATGGCAAGTTCTTCAAGCTCCTAATCAAAACAGGATGAATCACTATGTAAGAAGCTTTATTTGGAACCACTATACAGTGGATAGTATCCATGAAGTTGAATAAATCCTAAAGGAGTTATGTTTAAGAAGTTATTCCACTTTCTAATTAGGATATCCATGTTTAGCCTGTTTGGACATATGGCAAGCTCTTAGAGCTTCTAATTAAACCAGGATGAATCACTATGTAAAAAGCTTGATTTGGAACCATTAATTAGTGGAGAGTCGTTCATGAAGTTAAGTAATTATCATAGGAGTTATGTTGAAGAAGTTATTCCACTTTCTAATCAGGATGTCAATGTTTAGCCGGTTTGGACATATGGCAAGTTCTTCATGCTTCTAAACAAACCAAGATGAATAGCTATGTAAGAATCTTGATTTGGAAACATAATTCAGTGGAGAGTATCCATGAAGTTGAATCAATCTCAAAGGAGTTATGTTTTAGAAGTTATTCCACTTTTTAATCAGGATATCCATATTTAGCTTTTTTGGACATATGGCAAGTTCTTCAAGCTTCTAATCAAACCAGGATGAATCACTATGTAAGAAGCTTGATTTGGAACCATTATTCAGTGGAGAGTCTCCATGAAGTTGAATAAATCACAAAGGAGTTATGTTTAAGAAGTTATTCCACTTTCTAATCATGATATCCATGTTTAGCTTGTTTGGACATATGGCAAGTTCTTCAAGCTTCTAATCACACCAGGATGAATCACTATTTAAGAAGCATGATTTGGAACCATTAATCAGTGTAGAGTCTTTCATGACGTTGAATAAATATCATAGGAGTTATGTTGAAGAAGTTATTCCACTTTCTAATCAGGATGTCAATGTTTTGCCGGTTTAGACATATGGTAAGTTCTTCATGCTTCTAATGAAACCAGGATGAATCACTATGTAAGAAGCTTGATTTGGAACCATTATTCAGTGGATAGTATCCATGAAGTTGAATAAATCCCAAAGGAGTTATGTTTAAGAAGTTATTCCAGTTTCTAATCATGATATCCATGTTTAGCCTGTTTGGACATATGGCAAGTTCTTCAAGCTTCTAATCAAACTAGGATGATCACTATGTAAGAGCCTTATTTGGAACCATTATTCAGTGGATAGTTTCCATGAAGTTGAATAAATCCCAAAGGAGTTATGTTTAAGAAGTCATTCCACTTTCTAATTAGGATATCCATGTTTAGCATGTTTGGACATATGGCAAGTTCTTGAAGCTTCTAATCAAACCAGGATGAATCACTATGTAAAAATCTTGATTTGGAACCATTAATCAGTGGAGAGTCTTTCATGAAGTTAAGTAATTATCATAGGAGTTATGTTGAAGAAGTTATTCAACTTTCTAATCAGGATGTCAATGTTTAGCCGGTTTGGACATATGGCAAGTTCTTCATGCTTCTAAACAAACCAAGATGAATAACTATGTAAGAAGCTTGATTTTTAACCAGAATTCAGTGGACAGTATCCATGAAGTTGAATCAATCTCAAAGAAGTTATGTTTAAGAAGTTATTCCACTTTCTAATCATGATATCCATGTTTAGCTTGTTTGGACATCTGGCAAGTTCTTCAAGCTCCTAATCAAACCAGGATGAATCACTATGTAAGAAACTTGATTTGGAACCATTATTCAGTGGAGAGTCTCCATGAAGTTGAATAAATCCAAAAGGAGTTATGTATAAGAAGTTATTCCACTTTCTAATTAGGATATCCATGTTTAGCCTGTTTGGACATATGACAAGTTCTTGAAGCTTCTAATCAAACCAGGATGAATCACTATGTAAGAAGCTTTATTTGGAACCATTAAAAAGTAGAGAGTCTCCATGAAGTTGAATAAATCTCATAGGAGTTATGTTGAAGAAGTTACTCCACTTTATAATCTGGATATCCATGTTTAGTCTGTTTGGACATATGGAAAGTTCTTCAAGATTCTAATCAAACCAGGATGAATCACTATGTAAGAAGCTTGATTTGGAACCATTAATCAGTGTAGATTCTCCATGAAGTTGAATAAATCCCATAGGAATTATATTGAAGATGTTATTCCACTTTCTAATCAGGATGTCAATGTTTAGCCGGTTTGGACATATGGCAAGTTCTTCATGCTTCTAAACAAACCAAGATGAATCACTATGTAAGAAGCTTGATTTGGAACCATTATTCAGTCTAGAGTATCCAGGAAGTTGAATCAATCCCAAAGGAGTTATGTTTAAGAAGTTATTTCACTTTCTAATCAGGATATCCATGTTTAGCCTGTTTGGACATATGGCAAGTTCTTCAAGCTTCTAATCAATTAAGAATGAATCAATATGTAAAAATCTTGATTTGGAACCGTTAATCAATGGAGATTCTTTCATGAAGTTGAATAAATCCCATAGGAGTTATGTGGAAGAAGTTATTCCACTTTCTAATCGGGATATCCATGTTTAGCCTGTTTCGACATATGGCAAGTTCTTCATGCTTTTAAACAAACCAGGATGAATCACTATGCACGAATCTTGATTTGGAACCATTATTCAGTGGAGAGTATCCATGAAGTTGAATAAATCCCAAAGGAGTTATATTTAAGAAGTTATTCCACTTTCTAATAAGGATATCCATGTTTAGCCTGTTTGGACATATGGCAAGTTCTTCAAGCTCCTAGTCAAACCAGGATGAATCACTATGTAAGAAGCTTGATTTGGAACCATTATTCAGTGGAGAGTATCCATGAAGTTGAATAAATCCCAAAGGAGTTATATTTAAGAAGTTATTCCACTTTCTAATGAGGATATTCATGTTTAGCCTGTTTGGACATATGGCAAGTTCTTCAAATTTCTAATCAAACCAGGATGAATCACTATGTAAGAATCTTGATTTGGAACCATTAATTAGTAGAGAGTCTTTCATGAAGTTGATTAAATATCATAGGAGTTATGTTGAAGAAGTTATTCCACTATCTAATCAGGATGTCAATGTTTAGCCGGTTTGGACATACGGCAAGTTCTTCATGCTTCTAAACAAACCAAGATGAATAACTATGTAAGAAGCTTGATTTGGAACCATAATTCAGTGGAGAGTGTCCATGAAGTTGAATCAATCCCAAAGGAGTTATGTTTATGAAGTTTTTCACTTTCTAATCATGATGTCCATGTTTAGCCTGTTTGGACATATGGCAAGTTCTTCAAGCTCCTAATCAAACCAGGATGAATCACTATGTAAGAAGCTTGATTTAGAACCATTATTCAGTGGATAGTCTCCATGAAGTTGAATAAATCCCAAAGGAGTTATGTTTAAGAAATTATTCGACTTTCTAATCAGGATATCCATGTTTAGCCTGTTTGGACATATGGCAAGTTCTTCAAGCTTCTAATCAAACGAGAATGAATCACTATGTAAGAAGCTTAATTTGGAACCATTAATCAGTGGAGGGTCTTTCATGAAGTTGAATAAATATAATAGGAGTTATGTTGAAGAAGTTATTTCACTCTCTAATAATGATTTCAATGTTTAGCCGGTTTGGACATATGGCAAGTTCTTCATGCTTCTAAACAAACCAAGATGAATCACTATGTAAGAAGCTTGATTTGGAACCATTATTCAGTGTAGAGTATCAATGAAGTTGAATAAATACCAAAGGAGTTATGTTTAAGAAGTTATTACACTTTCTAATCATGATATCCATGTTTAGCCTGTTTGGACATATGGCAAGTTCTTCAAGCTCCTAATCAAACCAGGATGAATCACTATGTAAAAAGCTTGATTTTGAAACATTATTCAGTTTAGAGTATCCATGAAGTTGAATAAATCCCAAAGGAGTTATGTTTTAGTAGTTATTCCACTTTCTAATCAGGATATCCATATTTAGCTTTTTTAGACATTTGGCAAGTTTTTCAAGCTTCTAATCAAACCATGATGAATCACTATGGAAAAAGCATGATTTGGAACCATTAATCAGTGGAGAGTCTTTCATGAAGTCGAATAAATCACATAGGAGTTATGTTGAATAAGTTGTTCCACTTTCTAATCAGGATATCCATGTTTAGCATGTTTGGACATATGGCAAGTTCTTCAAGCTTCTAATCAAACCAGAATGAATAACTATGTAAGAAGCCTTATTTGGAACCATTATTCAGTGGAGAGTCTCCATGAAGTTTAATAAATCCCAAAGGAGTTATGTTGAAGAAGTTATTCCACTTTCTAATCTGGATATCCATATTTAGCTTTTTTGGACATATGGCAAGTTCTTCAAGCTTCTAATCAAACCAGGATGAATCACTATGTAAAAAGCTTGATTTGGAACCATTAATAAGTGCAGAGTCTTTCATGAAGTCGAAAAAATCACATAGGAGTTATGTTGCATAAGTTATTCCACTTTCTAATAAGGATATCCATGTTTAGCCTGTTTGGACATATGGAAAGTTCTTCAAGCTCCTAATCAAACCAGGATGAATCACTATGTAAGAAGCTTGATTTGGAACCATTATTCAGTGGAGAGTATCCATGAAGTTGAATAAATCCCAAAGGAGTTATGTTTAAGAAGTTATTCCACTTTCTAATCAGGATATCCATGTTTAGCCTGTTTGGACATATGGCAAGTTCTTGAAGCTTCTAATCAAACCAGGATGAATCACTATGTAAGAAGCTTGATTTGGAACCATTATTTAGTGGAGAGTATCCATGAAGTTGAATAAATCCGAAAGGAGTTATGTTTAAGAAGTTGTTCCACTTTCTAATCATGATATCCATGTTTAGCATGTTTGGACATATGGCAAGTTCTTCAAGCTTCTAATCAAACCAGGACGAATCACTATGTAAGAAGCCTTATTTGGAAATATTATTCAGTGAAGAGTCTCCATGAAGTTGAATAAATACCAAAGGAGTTATGTTGAAGAAGTTATTCCACATTCTAATCAGGATATCCATATTTAGCTTTTTTGGACATTTTGCAAGTTCTTCAAGCTTCTAACCAACCCAGGATGAATCACTATGTAAAAAGCTTGATTTGGAACCATTAATCAGTGGAGAGTATTTCATAAAGCCGAATAAATTACATAGGAGTTATGTTGAATAAGTTGTTCCACTTTCTAATCAGGATATCCATGTTTAGCATGTTTGGACATATGGCAAGTTCTTCAAGCTTCTAATCAAACCAGGATGAATCACTATGTAAGAAGCATGATTTGGAACCATTATTCAGTGGATAGTATCCATGAAGTTGAATAAATCCGAAAGGAGTTATGGTTAAGAAGTTATTCCACTTTCTAATCAGGATATCCATGTTTAGGCTGTTTGGGCATATGGCAAGTTCTTCAAGCTCCTAATCAAACCAGGATGAATCACTATGTAAGAAGCTTGATTTGGAACCATTATTCAGTGGAGAGTATCCATGAAGTTGAATAAATCCCAAAGGAGTTATGTTTAAGAAGTTATTCCACTTTCTAATCAGGATATCCATGTTTAGCATGTTTGGACATATGGCAGGTTCTTCAAGCTTCTAACCAAAACAGGATGAATCACTATGTAAGAAGCCTTATTTGGAACCATTATTAAGTGAAGAGTATCCATGAAGTTGAATAAATCCCCAAGGAGTTATGTTTAAGAAGTTATTCCACTTTCTAATAAGGATATCCATGTTTAGCCTATTTGGACATATGGCAAGTTCTTCAAGCTTCTAATCAAACAAGGATGAATCACTATGTAAGAAGCTTGATTTGGAACCATTATTCAGTGGAGAGTCTCCATGAAGTTAAATAAATCACAAAGGAGTTATGTTTTAGAAGTTATTCCACTTTCTAATCAGGATATCCATATTTAGTTTTTTTGGACATATGGCAAGTTTTTTAAGCTTCTAATCAAACCAGGATGAATCACTACGTAAAAAGCTTGATTTGGAACAATTAATCAGTGGAGAGTCTTTCATGAAGCCGAATAAATCACATAGGAGTTATGTCGAATAAGTTGTTCCACTTTCTAATCAGGATATCCATGTTTAGCATGTTTAGACATATGGCAAATTCTTCAAGCTTCTAATCAAACCAGGATGAATCACTATGTAAGAAGCCTTATTTGGAACCATTATTCAGTGGAGAGTCTCAATGAAGTTGACTGAATCCCAAAGGAGTTATGTTGAAGAAGTTATTCCACTTTCTAAACAGGATATCCCATTTTAGTTTTTTTGGACATTTGACAAGTTCTTCAAGCTTCTAATTAAACCAGGATGAAGTACTATGTAAAAAAGCTTTATTTGGAACCATTAATCAGTGGAGAGTCTTTCATGAAGCCGAATAAATCACATAGGAGTTATTTTGAATAAGTTGTTCTACTTTCTAATCAGGATATCCATGTTTAGCATGTTTGGACATATGGCAAGTTCTTCAAGCTTCTAATCAAACCAGGATGAATCACTATGTAAGAATCCTTGTTTGGAACCATTATTCAGTTGAGAGTCTCCATGAAGTTGAATAAATCCCAAAGGAGTTATGTTGAAGAAGTTATTCCACTTTCTAATCAGGATATCCATATTTAGCTTTTTTGGACATATGACAAGTTCTTCAAGTTTCTAATCAAACTAGGATGAATCACAATGTAAAAAGCTTGATTTGGAACCCTTAATCAGTGGAAAGTCTTTGATGAAGTCGAATAAATCACATATGAGTTATGTTGAATAAGTTGTTCCACTTTCTAATCAGGACATCCATGTTTAGCCTAATTGGACATATGTCAAGTTCTTCAAGCTTCTAATCAAACCAGGATGAATCACTATGTAAAAAGCTTTATTTGGAACCATTAATCAATGGAGATTCTTTCATGAAGTTGAATAAATCCCATAGGAGTTATGTTTAAGAAGTTATTCCACTTTCTAATCATGATATTCATGTTTAGCCTGTTTGGACATATGTCAAGTTCTTCATGCTTCTAAACAAACAAAGATGAATCACTATGTAAGAAGCTTGATTTGGAACCATTATTCAGTTGAAAGTATCCATGAAGTTGAATCAATCCCAAAGGATTTGTGTTTAATAAGTTATTTCACTTTCTAATCATGATATCCATGTTTAGCCTGTTTGGACTTATGGCATTTCTTGAAGCTTCTAATCAAACCAGGATGAATCACTATGCAAGAAGCTTGATTTGGAACCACTACTCAGTGGAAAGTATCCATGAAGTTGAATAAATCCCAAAGGATTTATGTTTAAGAAGTTATTCCACTTTCTAATCAGGATATCCATGTTTAGCCTGTTTGGACATATGGTAAGTTCTTGAAGCTTCTATTCAAACCAGGATGAATCACTATGTAAGAACCTTGATTTGGAACCATTATTCAGTGGAGAGTATCCATGAAGTTGAATAAATCCCAAAGGACTTATGTTTAAGAAGTTATTCCACTTTCTAATCAGGATATCCATGTTTAGCCTGATTGGACATATGACAAAGGAGTTATGTTTAAGAAGTTATTCCACTTTCTAATCAGGATATCCATGTTTACCATGTTTGGGCATATGGCAAGTTCTTCAAGCTCCTAATCACACCAGGATGCATCACTATGTAAGAAGATTGATTTGGAAACATTATTCAGTGGAGAGTATCCTTGAAGTTTAATAAATCCCAAACGAGTTATGTTTAACAAGTTATTCCAATTTCTAATCAGGATATCCATGTTTAGCATGTTTGGACATATGACAGGTTCTTCAAGCTTCTAATCAAACCATGATGAATAACTATTTAAGAAGCCTTATTTGGAACCATTATTAAGTGGAGATTATCAATAAAGTTGAATAAATCCCCAAGGAGTTATGTTTAAGAAGTTATTCCACTTTCTAATCAGGATATCCATAATTAGTCTATTTGGACATATGGCAAGTTCTTCAAGCTTCTAATCAAACAAGGATGAATCACTATGTAAGAAGCTTGATTTGGAACCATTATTCAGTGGAGAGACTCCATGAAGTTGAATAAATCCCAAAGAACTTATGTTTTAGAAGTTATTCCACTTTCTAATTAGGATATCAATGTTTAGCATGTTTGGACATATGGCAAGTTCTTCAAGCTTCTAATCAAACCAGGATGAATAACTATGTAAGAAGCTTAATTTGGAACCATTATTGAGTGGAGAGTCTCCATGAAGTTCAATTAATCCCAAAGGAGTTATGTTTTAGAAGTTATTCTACTTTCTAATCAGGATATCCATATTTAGCTTTTTTGGACATATGGCAAGTTCTTTAAGCTTCTAATCAAACCAGGATGAATCACTATGTAAAAAGCTTTATTTGGCACCATTAATAAGTGGATAGTCTCCATGAAGTTAAATAAATCCCAAAGGAGTTATGTTTTAGTAGTTATTCCACTTTCTAATCAGGATATCCATATTTAGCTTTTTTGGACATATGGCAAGTTCTTTAAGCTTCTAAACAAACCAGGATGTATCACTATGTAGAAAGCTTTATTTGGCACCATTAATCAGTGGTGAGTCTCCATGAAGGTGAATAAATCCCAAAGGAGTTATGTTTTGGAAGTTATTCCACTTTCTAATCAGGATATCCGTTTTTAGCTTTTTTGGACATTTGACAAGTTCTTCAAGCTTCTAATCAAACCAGGATGAATCACTATGTAAAAAGCTTGATTTGTAACAATTAATCAGTGGAGAGTCTTTCATGAGGCCGAATAAATCACCTAGGAGTTATGTCGAATAAGTTGTTCCACTTTCTAATCAGGATATCCATGTTTAGCATGTTTAGACATATGACAAGTTCTTCAAGCTTCTAATCAAACCAGGATGAATCACTATGTAAGAAGCCTTATTTGGAACCATTATTCAGTGGAGAGTCTCAATGAAGTTGAATAAATCCCAAAGGAATTATGTTGAAGAAGTTATTCCACTTTCTAATCAGGATATCATATTTTAGCTTTTTTGGACATTTGACAAGTTCTTCAAGCTTCTAATCAAACCAGGATGAATTACTATGTAAAAAGCTTTATTTGGAACCATTAATCAGTGGAGAGTCTTTCATGAAACCGAATAAATCACATAGGAGTTATTTTGAATAAGTTGTTCTACTTTCTAACCAGGATATCCATGTTTAGCATGTTTGGACATATGGCAAGTTCTTCAAGCTTCTAATCAAACCAGGATGAATCACTATGTAAGAATCCTTGTTTGGAACCATTATTCAGTGGAGAGTCTCCATGAAGTTGAATAAATCCCAAAGGAGTTATGTTGAAGAAGTTATTCCACTTTCTAATCAGGATATCCATATTTAGCTTTTTTGGACATATGACAAGTTCTTCAAGTTTCTAATCAAACTAGGATGAATCACTATGTAAAAAGCTTGATTTGGAACCATTAATCAGTGGAAAGTCTTTCATGAAGTCGAATAAATCACATAGGAGTTATGTTGAATAAGTTATTCCACTTTCTCATCAGGCCATCCATGTTTAGCCTAATTGGACATATGTCAAGTTCTTCAAGCTTCTAATCAAACCAGGATGAATCACTATGTAAAAAGCTTTATTTGGAACCATTAATCAATGGAGATTCTTTCATGAAGTTGAATAAATCCCATAGGAGTTATGTTTAAGAAGTTATTCCACTTTCTAATCATGATATTCATGTTTAGCCAGTTTGGACATATGTCAAGTTCTTCATGCTTCTAAACAAACCAAGATGAATCACTATGTAAGAAGCTTAATTTGGAACCATTATTCAGTGGAAAGTATCCATGAAGTTGAATCAAACCCAAATGATTTATGTTTAAGAAGTTATTCCACTTTCTAATCAGGATATCCATGTTTAGCCTGTTTGGACATATGGCAAGTTCTTGAAGCTTCTAATCAAACCAGGATGAATCACTATGTAAGAAGCTTGATTTGGAACCATTATTCAGTGGAGAGTATCCATGAAGTTGAATAAATCCCAAAGGAGTTATGTTTAAGAAGTTATTCCACTTTCTAATCAGGATATCCATGTTTAGCATGTTTGGACATATGGTAGGTTCTTCAAGCTTCTAACCAAAACAGGATGAGTCACCATGTAAGAAGCCTTATATGGAACCATTATTAAGTGGAGAGTCTCCATGAAGTTGAATAAATCCCAAAGGAGTTATGTTGAAGAAGTTATTCCACTTTCTAATCAGGATATCCATATTTAGCTTTTTTGGACATATGACAAGTTCTTCAAGTTTCTAATCAAACTAGGATGAATCACTATGTAAAAAGCTTGATTTGGAACCATTAATCAGTGGAAAGTCTTTCATGAAGTCGAATAAATCACATAGGAGTTATGTTGAATAAGTTATTCCACTTTCTCATCAGGCCATCCATGTTTAGCCTAATTGGACATATGTCAAGTTCTTCAAGCTTCTAATCAAACCAGGATGAATCACTATGTAAAAAGCTTTATTTGGAACCATTAATCAATGGAGATTCTTTCATAAAGTTGAATAAATCCCATAGGAGTTATGTTTAAGAAGTTATTCCACTTTCTAATCATGATATTCATGTTTAGCCAGTTTGGACATATGTCAAGTTCTTCATGCTTCTAAACAAACCAAGATGAATCACTATGTAAGAAGCTTAATTTGGAACCATTATTCAGTGGAAAGTATCCATGAAGTTGAATCAAACCCAAAGGATTTATGTTTAAGAAGTTATTCCACTTTCTAATCAGGATATCCATGTTTAGCCTGTTTGGACATATGGCAAGTTCTTGAAGCTTCTAATCAAACCAGGATGAATCACTATGTAAGAAGCTTGATTTGGAACCATTATTCAGTGGAGAGTATCCATGAAGTTGAATAAATCCCAAAGCAGTTATGTTTAAGAAGTTATTCTACTTTCTAATCAGGATATCCATGTTTAGCCTGTTTGGACATATGGCAAGTTCTTCAAGCTTCTAATCAAACCAAGATGAATCACTATGTAAGAAGCTTGAATTGGAACCATTATTCAGTGGAGAGTATCCATGAAGTTGAATAAATCCGAAAGGAGTTATGTTTAAGAAGTTATTCCACTTTTTAATCAGGATATCCATGTTTAGGCTGTTTGGGCATATGGCAAGTTCTTCATGCTCCTAATCAAACCAGGATGAATCACTATGTAAGAAGCTTGATTTGGAACCATTATTCAGTGAAGAGTATCCATGAAGTTGAATAAATCCCAAAGGAGTTATGTTTAAGAAGTTATTCCACTTTCTAATCAGGATATCCATGTTTAGCATGTTTGGACATATGGTAGGTTCTTCAAGCTTCTAACAAAAACAGGATGAGTCACTATGTAAGAAGCCTTATTTGGAACCATTATTAAATGGAGAGTATCCATGAAGTTGAATAAATCCCCAAGGAGTTATGTTTAAGAAGTTATTCCACTTTCTAATCAGGATATCCATGTTTAGCCTATTTGGACATATGGCAAGTTCTTCAAGCTTCTAATCAAACAAGGATGAATAACTATGTAAGAAGCTTGATTTGGAACCATTATTCAGTGGAGAGTCTCCATAAAGTTAAATAAATCACAAAGGAGTTATGTTTTAGAAGTTATTCCACTTTCCAATCAGGATATCCATATTTAGCTTTTTTGGACATATGGCAAGTTCTTTAAGCTTCTAAACAAACCAGGATGTATGACTATGTAGAAAGCTTTATTTGGCACCATTAATCAGTGGTGAGTCTCCATGAAGGTGAATAAATCCCAAAGAAGTTATGTTTTGGAAGTTATTCCACTTTCTAATCAGGATATCCGTATTTAGCTTTTTTGGACATTTGGCAAGTTCTTCAAGCTTCTAATCAAACCAGGATGAATCACTATGTAAAAGCTTGATTTGGAACAATTAATCAGTGGAGAGTCTTTCATGAAGCCGAATAAATCACCTAGGAGTTATGTCGAATAAGTTGTTCCACTTTCTAATCAGGATATCCATGTTTAGCATGTTTAGACATATGGCAAGTTCTTCAAGCTTCTAATAACACCAGGATGAATCACTATGTAAGAAGCCTTATTTGGAACCATTATTCAGTGGAGAGTCTCAATGAAGTTGAATAAATCCCAAAGGAATTATGTTGAAGAAGTTATTCCACTTTCTAATCAGGATATCATATTTTAGCTTTTTTGGACATTTGACAAGTTCTTCAAGCTTCTAATCAAACCAGGATGAATTACTATGTAAAAAGCTTTATTTGGAACCATTAATCAGTGGAGAGTCTTTCATGAAACCGAATAAATCACATAGGAGTTATTTTGAATAAGTTGTTCTACTTTCTAATCAGGATATCCATGTTTAGCATGTTTGGATATATGGCAAGTTCTTCAAGCTTCTAATCAAACCAGGATGAATCACTATGTAAGAATCCTTGTTTGGAACCATTATTCAGTGGAGAGTCTCCATGAAGTTGAATAAATCCCAAAGGAGTTATGTTGAAGAAGTTATTCCACTTTCTAATCATGATATCCATATTTAGCTTTTTTGGACATATGACAAGCTCTTCAAGTTTCTAATCAAACTAGGATGAATCACTATGTAAAAAGCTTGATTTGGAACCATTAATCAGTGGAACGTCTTTCATGAAGTCGAATAAATTATATAGGAGTTATGTTGAATAAGTTATTCCACTTTCTCATCAGGACATCCATGTTTAGCCTAATTGGACATATGTCAAGTTCTTCAAGCTTCTAATCAAACCAGGATGAATCACTATGTAAAAAGCTTTATTTGGAACCATTAATCAATGGAGATTCTTTCATGAAGTTGAATAAATCCCATAGGAGTTATGTTTAAGAAGTTATTCCACTTTCTAATCATGATATTCATGTTTAGCCTGTTTGGACATATGTCAAGTTCTTCATGCTTCTAAACAAACCAAGATGAATCACTATGTAAGAAGCTTAATTTGGAACCATTATTCAGTGGAAAGTATCCATGAAGTTGAATCAATCCCAAAGGATTTATGTTTAATAAGTTATTTCACTTTCTAATCATGATATCCATGTTTAGCCTGTTTGGACTTATGGCAATTTTTGAAGCTTCTAATCAAACCAGGATGAATCACTATGCAAGAAGTTTTATTTGGCACCATTAATCAGTGGTGAGTCTCCATGAAGGTGAATAAATCCCAAAGGAGTTATGTTTTGGAAGTTATTCCACTTTCTAATCAGGATATCCGTATTTAGCTTTTTTGGACATTTGGCAAGTTCTTCAAGCTTCTAATCAAAGCAGGATGAATCACTATGTAAGAACCTTGATTTGGAACCATTATTCAGTGGAGAGTATCCATGAAGTTGAAAAAATCCCAAAGGACTTATGTTTAAGAAGTTATTCCACTTTCTAATCAGGATATCCATGTTTACCATGTTTGGGCATATGGCAAGTTCTTCAAGCTCCTAATCAAACCAGGATGCATCACTATGTAAGAAGATTTGTTTGGAAACATTATTCAGTGGAGAGTATCCTTGAAGTTTAATAAATCCCAAACGAGTTATGTTTAACAAGTTATTCCAATTTCTAATCAGGATATCCATGTTTAGCATGTTTGGACATATGACAGGTTCTTCAAGCTTCTAATCAAACCAGGATGAATAACTATGTAAGAAGCCTTATTTGGAACCATTATTAAGTGGAGATTATCAATAAATTTGAATAAATCCCCAAGGAGTTATGTTTAAGAAGTTATTCCACTTTCTAATCAGGATATCCATAATTAGTCTGTTTGGACATATGGCAAGTTCTTCAAGCTTCTAATCAAACAAGGATGAATCACTATGTAAGAAGCTTGATTTGGAACCATTATTCAGTGGAGAGACTCCATGAAGTTGAATAAATCCCAAAGAAGTTATGTTTTAGAAGTTATTCCACTTTCTAATTAGGATATCAATGTTTATCATGTTTGGACATATGGCAAGTTCTTCAAGCTTCTAATCAAACCAGGATGAATAACTATGTAAGAAGCTTAATTTGGAACCATTATTGAGTGGAGAGTCTCCATGAAGTTCAATAAATCCCAAAGGAGTTATGTTTTAGAAGTTATTCCACTTTCTAATCAGGATATCCATATTTAGCTTTTTTGGACATATGGCAAGTTCTTTAAGCTTCTAATCAAACCAGGATGAATCACTATGTAAAAAGCTTTATTTGGCACCATTAATAAGTGGATAGTCTCCATGAAGTTAAATAAATCCCAAAGGAGTTATGTTTTAGTAGTTATTCCACTTTCTAATCAGGATATCCATATTTAGCTTTTTTGGACATATGGCAAGTTCTTTAAGCTTCTAAACAAACCAGGATGTATCACTATGTAGAAAGCTTTATTTGGCACCATTAATCAGTGGTGAGTCTCCATGAAGGTGAATAAATCCCAAAGGAGTTATGTTTTGGAAGTTATTCCACTTTCTAATCAGGATATCCATATTTAGCTTTTTTGGACATTTGGCAAGTTCTTCAAGCTTCTAATCAAAGCAGGATGAATCACTATGTAAAAAGCTTGATTTGGAACAATTAATCTGTGGAGAGTCTTTCATGAAGCCGAATAAATCACATAGGAGTTATGTCGAATAAGTTGTTCCACTTTCTAATCAGGATATCCATGTTTAGCATGTTTAGACATATGGCAAGTTCATCAAGCTTCTAATCAAAGCAGGATGAATCACTATGCAAGAAGCTTGATTTGGAACCACTACTCAGTGGAAAGTATCCATGAAGTTGAATAAATCCCAAAGGAGTTATGTTTAAGAAGTTATTCCACTTTCTAATCAGGATATCCATGTTTAGCCTGTTTGGACATATGGTAAGTTCTTGAAGCTTCTATTCAAACCAGGATGAATCACTATGTAAGAACCTTGATTTGGAACCATTATTCAGTGGAGAGTATCCATGAAGTTGAATAAATCCCAAAGGACTTATGTTTAAGAAGTTATTCCACTTTCTAATCAGGATATCCATGTTTAGCCTGATTGGACATATGACAAGTTCTTCAAGCTTCTAATCAAACCAGGATGAATCACTATGTAAGGAGCTTGATTTGGAACCAATATTCAATGGAGAGTATCCATGAAGTTAAATAAATCCCAAAGGAGTTATGTTTAAGAAGTTATTCCACTTTCTAATCAGGATATCCATGTTTACCATGTTTGGGCATATGGCAAGTTCTTCAAGCTCCTAATCAAACCAGGATGCATCACTATGTAAGAAGATTTATTTGGAAACATTATTCAGTGGAGAGTATCCTTGAAGTTTAATAAATCCCAAACGAGTTATGTTTAACAAGTTATTCCAATTTCTAATCAGGATATCCATGTTTAGCATGTTTGGACATATGACAGGTTCTTCAAGCTTCTAATCAAACCAGGATGAATAACTATGTAAGAAGCCTTATTTGGAACCATTATTAAGTGGAGATTATCAATAAAGTTGAATAAATCCCCAAGGAGTTATGTTTAAGAAGTTATTCCACTTTCTAATCAGGATATCCATAATTAGTCTGTTTGGACATATGACAAGTTCTTCAAGCTTCTAATCAAACAAGGATGAATCACTATGTAAGAAGCTTGATTTGGAACCATTATTCAGTGGAGAGACTCCATGAAGTTGAATAAATCCCAAAGAAGTTATGTTTTAGAAGTTATTCAACTTTCTAATTAGGATATCAATGTTTAGCATGTTTGGACATATGGCAAGTTCTTCAAGCTTCTAATCAAACCAGGATGAATAACTATGTAAGAAGCTTAATTTGGAACCGTTATTGAGTGGAGAGTCTCCATGAAGTTCAATAAATCCCAAAGGAGTTATGTTTTAGAAGTTATTCCACTTTCTAATCAGGATATCCATATTTAGCTTTTTTGGACATATGGCAAGTTCTTTAAGCTTCTAATCAAACCAGGATGAATCACTATGTAAAAAGCTTTATTTGGCACCATTAATAAGTGGATAGTCTCCATGAAGTTAAATAAATCCCAAAGGAGTTATGTTT
>MU106065.1:49017-87485 GCA_012274485.2 Sinapis alba | reverse complement strand
TATGTTTTAGAAGTTATTCCACTTTCTAATCAGGATATCCATATTTAGCTTTTTTGGACATATGGCAAGTTCTTTAAGCTTCTAAACAAACCAGGATGTATCACTATGTAGAAAGCTTTATTTGGCACCATTAATCAGTGGTGAGTCTCCATGAAGGTGAATAAATCCCAAAGGAGTTATGTTTTGGAAGTTATTCCACTTTCTAATCAGGATATCCGTATTTAGCTTTTTTGGACATTTGGCAAGTTCTTCAAGCTTCTAATCAAAGCAGGATGAATCACTATGTAAAAAGCTTGATTTGTTACAATTAATCAGTGGAGAGTCTTTCATGAAGCCGAATAAATCACATAGGAGTTATGTCGAATAAGTTGTTCCACTTTCTAATCAGGATATCCATGTTTAGCATGTTTAGAAATATGGCAAGTTCTTCAAGCTTCTAATCAAACCAGGATGAATCACTATGTAAGAAGCCTTATTTGGAACCATTATTCAGTGGAGAGTCTCAATGAAGTTGAATAAATCCCAAAGGAGTTATGTTGAAGAAGTTATTCCACTTTTTAATCAGGATATCCTATTTTAGCTTTTTTGGACATTTGACAAGTTCTTGAAGCTTCTAATCAAACCATGATGAATTACTATGTAAAAAGCTTTATTTGGAACCATTAATCAGTGGAGAGTCTTTCATGAAGCCGAATAAATCACATAGGAGTTATTTTGAATAAGTTGTTCTACTTTCTAATCAGGATATCCATGTTTAGCATGTTTGGACATATGGCAAGTTCTTCAAGCTTCTAATCAAACCAGGATGAATCACTATGTAAGAATCCTTGTTTGGAACCATTATTCAGTGGAGAGTCTCCATGAAGTTGAATAAATCCCAAAGGAGTTATGTTGAAGAAGTTATTCCACTTTCTAATCAGGATATCCATATTTAGCTTTTTTGGACATATGACAAGTTCTTCAAGTTTCTAATCAAACTAGGATGAATCACTATGTAAAAAGCTTGATTTGGAACTATTAATCAGTGGAAAGTCTTTTATGAAGTCGAATAAATCACATAGGAGTTATGTTGAATAAGTTATTCCACTTTCTCATTAGGACATCCATGTTTAGCCTAATTGGACATATGTCAAGTTCTTCAAGCTTCTAATCAAACCAGGATGAATCACTATGTAAAAAGCTTTATTTGGAATCATTAATCAATGGAGATTCTTTCATGAAGTTGAATAAATCCCATAGGAGTTATGTTCAAGAAGTTATTCCACTTTCTAATCATGATATTCATGTTTAGCCTGTTTGAACATATGTCAAGTTCTTCATGCTTCTAAACAAACCAAGATGAATCACTATGTAAGAAGCTTGATTTGGAACAATTATTCAGTGGAAAGTATCCATGAAGTTGAATCAATCCCAACGGATTTATGTTTAATAAGTTATTTCACTTTCTAATCATGATATCCATGTTTAGCCTGTTTGGACTTATTGCATTTGTTGAAGCTTCTAATCAAACCAGGATGAATCACTATGCAAGAAGCTTGATTTGGAACCACTACTCAGTGGAAAGTATCCATGAAGTTGAATAAATCCCAAAGGAGTTATGCTTAAGAAGTTATTCCACTTTCTAATCAGGATATCCATGTTTACCATGTTTGGGCATATGGCAAGTTCTTCAAGCTCCTAATCAAACCAGGATGCATCACTATGTAAGAAGATTGATTTGGAAACATTATTCAGTGGAGAGTATCCATGAAGTTTAATAAATCCAAAACGAGTTATGTTTAACAAGTTATTCCAATTTCTAATCAGGATATCCATGTTTAGCATGTTTGGACATATGACAGGTTCTTCAAACTTCTAATCAAACCAGGATGAATAACTATGTAAGAAGCCTTATTTGGAACCATTATTAAGTGGAGATTATCAATGAAGTTAAATAAATCCCCAAGGAGTTATGTTTAAGAAGTTATTCCACTTTCTAATCAGGATATCCATGTTTAGTCTGTTTGGACATATGGCAAGTTCTTCAAGCTTCTAATCAAACAAGGAAGAATCACTATGTAAGAAGCTTGATTTGGAACCATTATTCAGTGGAGAGACTCCATGAAGTTGAATAAATCCCAAAGCTGTTATGTTTTAGAAGTTATTCCACTTTCTAATTAGGATATCAATGTTTAGCATTGTTGGACATATGGCAAGTTTTTCAAGCTTCTTATCAAACCAGGATAAATAACTATGTAATAAGCTTAATTTGGAACCATTATTGAGTGGAGAGTCTCTATGAAGTTCAATAAATCCCAAAGGAGTTATGTTT
Organism: Sinapis alba; assembly: GCA_012274485.2. Classification (NCBI taxonomy): domain Eukaryota; kingdom Viridiplantae; phylum Streptophyta; class Magnoliopsida; order Brassicales; family Brassicaceae; genus Sinapis; species Sinapis alba. The sequence continues at coordinate 85,174 of MU106065.1, read as the reverse complement.
TAGAAGTTATTCCACTTTCTAATCAGGATATCCATATTTAGCTTTTTGGACATATGGCAAGTTCTTTAAGCTTCTAATCAAACGAGGATGAGTCACTATGTAAAAAGTTTTATTTGGCACCATTAATCAGTGGAGAGTCTCCATGAAGTTGAATAAATCCCAAAGGAGTTATGTTTAAGTAGTTATTCCACTTTCTAATCAGGATATCCATATTTAGCTTTTTTAGACATTTGGCAAGTTTTTCAAACTTCTAATCAAACCATGATGAATCAATATGGAAAAAGCATGATTTGGAACCATTAATCAGTGGAGAGTCTTTCATAAAGTCGAATAAATCACATAGGAGTTATGTTGAATAAGTTGTTCCACTTTCTAATCAGGATATCCATGTTTAGCATGTTTGGACATATGGCAAGTTCTCCAAGCTTCTAATCAAACCTGGATGAATCACTATGTAAGAAGCCTTATTTGGAACCATTATTCAGTGGAGAGTCTCCATGAAGTTTAATAAATCCCAAAGGAGTTATGTTGAAGAAGTTATTCCACTTTCTAATCAGGATATCCATATTTAGCTTTTTTTGACATATGGCAAGTTCTTCAAGCTTCTAATCAAACCAGGATGAATCACTATGTAAAAAGCTTGATTTGGAACCATTAATAAGTGCAGAGTCTTTCATGAAGTCGAAAAAATTACATAGGAGTTATGTTGAATAAGTTATTCCACTTTCTAATCAAGATATCCATGTTTAGCCTGTTTGGATATATGACAAGTTCTTCAAGCTTCTAATCAAACCAGGATGAATCACTATGCAAGAAGCTTGATTTGGAACCATTATTCAGTAGAGAGTATCAATGAAGTTGAATAAATCCCAAAGGAGTAATGTTTAAGAAGTTATTCCATTTTCTAATCAGGATATCCATGTTTAGCCTGTTTGGACATATGGCAAGTTCTTCAAGCTTTTAATCAAACCAGGATGAATCACTATGTATTAAGCTTTATTTGTAACCATTATTCAGTGGAGAGTCTCCATGAAGTTGAATAAATCCCAAATGAGTTATGTTTTAGAAGTTATTCCACTTTCTAATCGGGATATTCATGTTTAGCATGTTTGGACATATGGCAAATTCTTCAAGCTTTTAATCAAACCAGGATCAATCACTATGCAAGAAGCTTGATTTGGAACCATTATTCAGTGGAGAGTATCCATGAAGTTGAATAAATCCCAAAGGAGTGATGTTGAAGAAATTATTCCACTTTCTAATCAGGATATCCATGTTTAGCCTGTTTGGACATATGGCAAGTTCTTGAAGCTTCTAATCAAACCAGGATGAATCACTATGTAAGAAGCTTGATTTGGAACCATTATTCAGTGGAGAGTATCCATGAAGTTGAATAAATCCCAAAGCAGTTATGTTTAAGAAGTTATTCTACTTTCTAATCAGGATATCCATGTTTAGCCTGTTTGGACATATGGCAAGTTCTTCAAGCTTCTAATCAAACCAAGATGAATCACTATATAAGAAGCTTGATTTGGAACCATTATACAGTGGAGAGTATCCATGAAGTTGAATAAATCTCATAGGAGTTATGTTGAATAAGTTATTCCACTTTCTAATCAGGATATCCATGTTTAGCATGTTTGGACATATGGCAAGTTCTCCAAGCTTCTAATCAAACCTGGATGAATCACTATGTAAGAAGCCTTATTTGGAACCATTATTCAGTGGAGAGTCTCCATGAAGTTTAATAAATCCCAAAGGAGTTATGTTGAAGAAGTTATTCCACTTTCTAATCAGGATATCCATATTTAGCTTTTTTAGACATATGGCAAGTTCTTCAAGCTTCTAATCAAACCAGGATGAATCACTATGTAAAAAGCTTGATTTGGAACCATTAATAAGTGCAGAGTCTTTCATGAAGTCGAAAAAATCAAATAGGAGTTATGTTGAATAAGTTATTCCACTTTCTAATCAAGATATCCATGTTTAGCCTGTTTGGACATATGACAAGTTCTTCAAGCTTCTAATCAAACCAGGATGAATCACTATGCAAGAAGCTTGATTTGGAACCATTATTCAGTAGAGAGTATCAATGAAGTTGAATAAATCCCAAAGGAGTAATGTTTAAGAAGTTATTCCATTTTCTAATCAGGATATCCATGTTTAGCCTGTTTGGACATATGGCAAGTTCTTCAAGCTTTTAATCAAACCAGGATGAATCACTACGTATTAAGCTTTATTTGTAACCATTATTCAGTGGAGAGTCTCCATGAAGTTGAATAAATCCCAAATGAGTTATGTTTTAGAAGTTATTCCACTTTCTAATCGGGATATTCATGTTTAGCATGTTTGGACATATGGCAAATTCTTCAAGCTTTTAATCAAACCAGGATCAATCACTATGCAAGAAGCTTGATTTGGAACCATTATTCAGTGGAGAGTATCCATGAAGTTGAATAAATCCCAAAGGAGTGATGTTGAAGAAGTTATTCCACTTTCTAATCAGGATATCCATGTTTAGGCTGTTTGGGCATATGGCAAGTTCTTCAAGCTCCTAATCAAACCAGGATTAATCACTATGTAAGAAGCTTGATTTGGAACCATTATTCAGTGGATAGTATCCATGAAGTTGAATAAATCCCAAAGGAGTTATGTTTAAGAAGTTATTCCACTTTCTAATCAGGATATCCATGTTTAGCATGTTTGGAGATATGGCAGGTTCTTCAAGCTTCTAACCAAAACAGGATGAATCACTATGTAAGAAGCCTTATTTGGAACCATTATTAAGTGGAGAGTATCCATGAAGTTAAATAAATCCCCAAGGAGTTATGTTTAAGAAGTTATTCCACTTTCTAATCAGGATATCCATGTTTAGCCTATTTGGACATATGGCAAGTTCTTCAAGCTTCTAATCAAACAAGGATGAATAACTATGTAAGAAGCTTGATTTGGAACCATTATTCAGTGTAGTGTCTCCATGAAGTTAAATAACTCACAAAGGAATTATGTTTTAGAAGTTATTCCACTTTCTAATCAGGATATCCATATTTAGCTTTTTTGGACATATGACAAGTTCTTTAAGCTTCTAAACAAACCAGGATGTATCACTATGTAGAAAGTTTATTTGGCACCATTAATCAGTGGTGAGTCTCCATGAAGGTGAATAAATCCCAAAGGAGTTATGTTTTGGAAGTTATTCCACTTTCTAATCAGGATATCCATATTTTTGGCTTTTTTGGACATTTGGCAAGTTCTTCAAGCTTCTTATCAAACCAGGATGAATCACTATGTAAAAAGCTTGATTTGGAACAATTAATCAGTGGAGAGTCTTTCATGAAGCCGAATAAATCACATAGGAGTTATGTCGAATAAGTTGTTCCACTTTCTAATCAGGATATCCATGTTTAGCATGTTTGGACATATGGCAAGTTCTTCAAGCTTCTAATCAAACCAGGATGAATAACTATGTAAAAAGCCTTATTTGGAACCATTATTCAGTGGAGAGTCTCAATGAAGTTTAATAAATCCCAAAGGAGTTATGTTGAAGAAGTTATTCCACTTTCTAATCAGGATATCCATATTTAGCTTTTTGGACATATGACAGGTTCTTCAAGTTTGTAATCAAACTAGGATGAATCACTATGTAAGAAGCTTGATTTGGAACCATTAATCAGTGGAAAGTCTTTCATGAAGTCGAATAAATTACATAGGAGTTATGTTGAATAAGTTGTTCCACTTTCTAATCAGGACATCCATGTTTAGCCTAGTTGGACATATATCAAGTTCTTAAAGCTTCTATTCAAACCAGGATGAATCACTATGTAAAAAGCTTTATTTGGAACCATTAATCAATGGAGATTCTTTCATGAAGTTGAATAAATCCCATAGGAGTTATGTTTAAGAAGTTATTCCACTTTCTAATCATGATGTTCATGTTTAGCCTGTTTGGACATATGTCAAGTTCTTCATGCTTCTAAACACACCAAGATGAATCACTATGTAAGAAGCTTGATTTGGAACCATTATCCAGTGGAAAGTATCCATGAAGTTGAATCAATCCCAAAGGATTTATGTTTAATAAGTTATTTCACTTTCTAATCATGATATCCATGTTTAGCCTGTTTGGACTTATGGCATTTCTTGAAGCTTCTAATCAAACCAGGATGAATCACTATGCAAGAAGCTTGATTTGGAACCACTACTCAGTGGAAAGTATCCATGAAGTTGAATAAATCCTAAAGGAGTTTTGTTTAAGAAGTTATTCCACTTTCTAATCAGGATATCCATGTTTAGCCTGTTTGGACTTATTGCATTTCTTGAAGCTTCTAATCAAACCAGGATGAATAACTATGTAAGACCCTTGATTTGGAACCATTATTCAGTGGAGAGTATCCATGAAGTTGAATAAATCCCAAAGAACTTATGTTTAAGAAGTTATTCCACTTTCTAATCAGGATATCCATATTTAGCCTGTTTGGAGATATGACAAGTTCTTCAAGCTTCTAATCAAACCAGGATGAATCACTATGTAAGAAGACTTATTTGGAACCATTATTCAGTGGAGAATCTCCATGAAGTTGAATAAATCCCAAAGGAGTTATGTTGAAGAAGTTATTCCACTTTCTAATCATGATATCCATATTTAGCCTTTTTGGACATATGACAAGTTCTTCAAGCTTCTAATCAAACCAGGATGAATCACTATGCAAGAAGCTTGATTTGGAACCATTATTCAGTAGAGATTATCCATGAAGTTGAATAAATCTCAAAGGAATTATGTTTAAGATGTTATTCCATTTTCTAATCAGGATATCCATGTTTAGCCTGTTTGGACATATGGCAAGTTCTTCAAGATTTTATTCAAACCAGGATGAATCACTATGTAAGAAGCTTGATTTGGAACCATTATTCAGTGGAGAGTCTCCATGAAGTTGAATAAATCCCAAAGGAGTTATGTTTTAGAAGTTATTCCACTTTCTAATTAGGATATCCATGTTTAGCATGTTTGGACATATGGCAAGTTCTTCAAGGTTCTAATCAAACCAGGATGAATCACTATGTAAAAAGGTTTATTTGGAACCATTAATAAGTGGAGAGTCTTTCATGAAGCCGAATAAATCACATAGGAGTTATGTTGACTAAGTTGTTCCACTTTTTAATCATGATATCCATGTTTAGCATGTTTGGACATATGGCAAGTTCTTCAAGCTTCTAATCAAACCAGGATAAATCACTATGTAAGAAGCCTTATTTCGAACCATTATTCAGTGGAGAGTCTCCATGAAGTTGAATAAATCCCAAAGGAGTTATGTTGAAGAAGTTATTCCACTTTTTAATCAGTATATCCATATTTAGCTTTTTGGACATTTTGCAAGTTCTTCAAACTTCTAATCAAACCAGGATGAATCACTATGTAAAAAGCTTGATTTGGCACCATTAATCAGTGGAGAGTCTTTTATGAAGTTGAATAAATCTCATAGGAGTTATGTTGAATAAGTTATTCCACTTTCTAATCAGGATATCCATGTTTAGCATGTTTGGACATATGGCAAGTTCTTCAAGCTTCTAATCAAACCAGGATGAATCACTATGTAAGAAGCCTTATTTGGAACCATTATTCAGTGGAGAGTCTCCATGAAGTTGAATAAATCCCAAAGAGTTATGTTGAAGAAGTTATTCCACTTTCTAGTCAGGATATCCATATTTAGCTTTTTTGGACATATGGCAAGGTCTTCAAGCTTCTAATCAAACCAGGATGAATCACTATGTAAAAAATTTGGTTTGGAACCATTAAAAAGTGTAGAGTCTTTCATGAAGTCGAAAAAATCACATAGGAGTTATGTTGAATAAGTTATTCCACTTTCCAATCAGGATATCCATATTTAGCCTGTTAGGACATATGGCAAGTTCTTCAAGCTTTTAATCAAACCAGGATGAATCACTATGCAAGAAGCTTGATTTGGAACCATTATTCAGTAGATATGATCCATGAAGTTGAATAAATCCCAAAGGAGTTATGTTTAAGAAGTTATTCCATTTTCTAATCAAGATATCGATGTTTAGCATGTTTGGAAATATGGCAAGTTCTTCAAGCTTTTAATCAAACCAGGATGAATAACTATGTAGGAAGCTTGATTTGAAACCATTATTCAGTGGAGAGTCTCCACGAAGTTGAATAAATCCCAAAGGAGTTATGTTTTAGAAGTTATTCCACTTTCTAATTAGGATATCAATGTTTAGCATGTTTGGACACATGGCAAGTTCTTCAAGCTTCTAATCAAACCAGGATGAATCACTATGTAAAAAACTTGATTTGGAACCATTAATAAGTGGAGAGTCTTTCATGAAGTTGAATAAATCTCATAGGAGTTATGTTGAATAAGTTATTCCACTTTCTAATCAGGATATCCATGTTTAGCTTGTTTGGACATATGACAAGTTCTTCAAGATTGTAATCAAACCAGGATGAATCACTATGTAAGAAGACTTATTTGGAACCATTATTCAGTGGAGAGTCTCCATGAAGTTGAATAAATCCCAAAGGACTTATGTTGAACAAGTTATTCCACTTTCTAATCAGGATATCCATATTTAGCCTTTTTGGACATATGGCAAGTTCTTCAAGCTTCTAATCAAACCAGGATAAATAACTATGTAAAAAACTTGATTTGGAACCATTAATAAGTGTAGAGTCTTTCATGAAGTCGAAAAAATCACATAGGAGTTATGTTGAATAAGTTATTCCACTTTCTAATCAGGATATTCATGTTTAGCTTGTTTGGACATATGACAAGTTCTTCAAGCTTCTAATCAAACCAGGATGAATCACTATGCAAGAAGCTTGATTTGGAACCATTATTCAGTAGAGATTATCCATGAAGTTGAATAAATCTCAAATGAGTTATGTTTAAGATGTTATTCCATTTTCTAATCAGGATATCCATGTTTAGCCTGTTTGGACATATGGCAAGTTCTTCAAGCTTTTATTCAAACCAGGATGAATCACTATGTAAGAAGCTTGATTTGGAACCATTATTCAGTGGAGAGTCTCCATGAAATTGAATAAATCCCAAAGGAGTTATGTTTTATAAGTTATTCCACTTTCTAATTAGGATATCCATGTTTAGCATGTTTGGACATTTGGCAAGTTCTTCAAGCTTCTAATCAAACCAGGATGAATCACTATGTAAAAAGGTTTATTTGGAACCATTAATAAGTGGAGAGTCTTTCATAAAGCCGAATAAATCACATAGGAGTTATGTTGAATAAGTTGTTCCACTTTCTAATCAGGATATCCATGTTTAGCATGTTTGGACATATGGCAAGTTCTTCAAGCTTCTAATCCAACCAGGATAAATCACTATGTAAGAAGCCTTATTTCGAACCATTATTCAGTGGAGAGTCTCCATGAAGTTGAATAAATCCCAAAGGAGTTATGTTGAAGAAGTTATTCCACTTTCTAATCAGGATATCCATATTTAGCTTTTTTGGACATTTGGCAAGTTCTTCAAACTTCTAATCAAACCAGGATTAATCACTATGTAAAAAGCTTGATTTGGAACCATTAATCAGTGGAGAGTCTTTCATGAAGCCGAATAAATCACATAGGAGTTATGTTTGTTGACATGAAGAAGAAATGGCATGAAGAATAAGTTGTATGAAGAGAAAGGTACAAGAACAAGTTAACTTGGAATGCAAGGAAGCTTGGGTGAGATGACCTAACTTGAGAATCATGGTTTGCTAGCTTGGAATCAAAGACAAGCAAAGGGACAAGAAGAATTAGATATTAGTTTGTGTAACTAAGGAGAAGGAGGATTCTGGTCGCCAATGGACTAGGAAGAGGCTGGAGCAAAGTCACGGGTTCCTTAAGGCTCCCAGCCGTTGGGACCTGTCACTATCAGTCTGGGTTGTCTGATTCCCCCTGTCCAAACCTGTCCTAACCTGCACAAGCCTGTCCAAAGACAGATTAGTTTATTATTGTTCTCTTTGTCTTGTATGTCCTGATTTATCTATATAACAACCTTGTATGCAAACTAAATTAATCAAGGAAAGTATTTCCTCATTATTCTACTCTTGTTCGAACTCTCTCTCTCTCCTCTCTCTCTCTCTCTCACGATTTCTCTCATCTCTTTCTTGTTCTTGTTCTTATTGTTCTTCATTCCATCATAACTCACCAGACTCTAAATCCATTAATTCTAACATGGTATCAGAGCCACAAAGCTCTTGAAACCTATTTCTACTTCCGCAAATCCTCTCACTCTGATTTCTTTCTCAAAAATCTTCAAGAAAAGAATGGAGAACCACAAGCCTGTCGCCATTCCAGTGACATTAAAGAGGATTAATTATCTCATGTGGTCCAGATTGGTGAAAACTGCCCTTGGAGGAAAAGGATTATGGAGCCATGTTTCAAATGAAGCAACCCCAAACCAGATTGTCCAAGGAGAGGATGGAAAGGAGATGGTGGTGGCTGACAAAGACAAATGGGATCAGGAGGATCTCATGGTTCTATCAGTCATACAAAGCTCTCTGGAACCAGCTATCTTGGAGTCTTATTCATACTGTGAGACTACCAAAGAACTATGGGAAACTCTATACAAGGTTTATGGGAATGTCTCTAACCTTACAAGAGTCTTTGAAGTGAAAAGAGCCATCAATGCTCTCAGTCAAGCTGACATGGAGTTTCAAAACCACTTTGGCAAGTTCAGATCCCTATGGGCTGAACTGGAGATGCTCAGACCTCACACTGTTGATCCATCAGTCCTAAGCGTCAGGCGTGAAGAAGATAAGGTGTTTGGGTTGCTACTCACACTTAATCCCACCTACAATGATCTCATCAAGCACATACTGAGGGCTGACAAGTTACCTACCCTTGATGAGGTGTGTGCTCAAATCCAGAAGGAAGAAGGGTCATTGGGACTATTTGGAAACAAAGGAGAGCCTGTTATGATTAACCAAGCTGAAGAAGTGGCAAACAAAGGAGTATACAAGCAAGATGATAGGAGGGTCCTGATTTGTGATCACTGCAAGAAGAAGGGTCACATGAAGGACAAAGGCTGGATTCTCCACCCCCACTTGAAGCCAAACAAGTTCAAGGAGCAAAGGAACCAGTATCAAGATGCTAGAGCTCATTTCTCAAATGATGGAACCGAGCCAGTCACTCCTTCTGGATGTTCCCCAATGTTCTCCAACACTGGTGTGAGCAAGGCAGTGGCGTCTCCCTCATCTTACTACACAGCAAGGACCACCCAGGATATGACCATCAAGAAATCCGACTTGGATGCTCTCATCAAGGCCTTGAAAGACAATTCTGGTAACACTGAAACTCTTGGTATATCACTAAATGCATCACATACTGCTGGTATATCTATGAACGCTCTAAACATGACCAGACCCCTAGTTATAGATTCAGGAGCATCTCATCACATGATCAGTGATTCAAACTTGATTACTGATATAAAACCAGCTTTAGGTAATGTTATGATTGCTAATGGTGATAAGATACCAATAAGAGGGATAGGTGATTTAAAACTATTTGACAAAGTTTCTAAGGCATTCTATATGCCTACATTTGCATCAAACCTATTGTCTGTTAAGAAGGTCACACACGATTTGAATTGTCATGTTACCTTCACTCCTAATGATGTCTATTTTCAGGATATTGATTCTAGTAGGTTGCTTGGCAAGGGTGTGACCAAGGGAGACTTGTACTTGCTTGAGGACACCAAGCTGGCTTCTGATTTATCTAATGCTTTTCATTCTGTTTCTGAATTCCCTAAAGATGTAATATGGCATGCTAGACTAGGTCATCCCCATTCTAGAGCTTTGAACATCATGCTGCCTAGTATTTTATTTAAGAGTTATTGTGAAGCTTGTATTCTAGGAAAACATTGCAAGTCTGTGTTTCCTAAGTCAATGACCATTTATGAGAATTGCTTTGACTTAGTTCATTCTGATGTGTGGACAGCACCATGTGCATCTGGAGAGCAACAAAAATATTTTGTGACATTTATAGATGAGAAATCTAAATACACATGGATAACATTGTTGCAATCAAAAGATAGGGTGCTAGAAGCCTTTAAAAATTTTCAAAGCTATGTTACTAATCACTTTCATTCCAAGATTAAAAATTTTAGATCAGATAATGGAGGGGAGTATACTAGCAATGCATTCAAACAACACCTTGCCACACAAGGCATCATCCATCAGACAAGCTGTCCTTACACACCCCAAAAAAATGGTGTGGCAGAAAGGAAAAACAGACACTTAATGGAGGTAGCCAGGAGCATGATGTTCCATATGAATATGCCCAAGAGGTTTTGGGGAGATGCAGTTGTGACAGCAGCCTATTTAATCAATAGAATCCCCACCAAAGTACTCCAAGATCAATCACCATATGAGGTACTCAACAAAACCAAACCATCTATAGACCATTTGCGTGTGTTTGGTTGTGTGTGTTTTGTCTTGCTTCCAGGCGAACTGAGGAACAAATTAGAAGCTAAAAGCACAAAGGCAATGTTCATTGTATATTCACCAACTCAAAAGGGCTATAAGTGTTATGTTCCAGACACAAGGAAGGTCCTAATCTCCAGGGATGTCAAGTTCACTGAATCCAGAGGTTACTATGATGAAAGGAGTTGGCAAAGTCTCAAGGATTTGCCCCAATCAGCCTCAGACAGAGCCAACAATCTAAGGGTGATATTGGAGAGACTTGGCGTCAGCTTACCAAAAGAAAATGACCAAGTGAGGCAGGAACCAGCTCATAGGGAAGATGAGGATGAGAGGATTGAAGTCACTCACCCTAATCCTGAAGGGGGCAATGGAACTGAAACTGAAGCACAACATGAGGAGCAAGTTGAACCTGAAGAAGGCTCAGTAGCTCAGGATCATGATGAGATGACTTCAGAAGCAAGAACTCAGCAAGATGGATCACATCAAGAAGGTGAAGAAACTGATCAGGTTGTACCTCCAGTGCAAACCCTAAGAAGGAGTACAAGGATCAGAAAGGATCCATCAAATTGGGTCAATACAATGGTATACTTCAATGCTGAAGCAGTAGCACATCCAATCAGTGCAGTGTGCTCTCTAGCTCAATACCCAAAGGAACACCAAGTCTTCATCAGTGAATTGGATCAGGAATACATACCAAGATCTTATGAAGAGGCTATGGAACATGAGGAATGGAGAGAGTCTGTGGCAAAGGAAACTAATGCAATGATAGTAAATGACACTTGGTATGAATTCGAGCTACCCAAAGGCAAGAAGGCAGTGACCAGCAGATGGATATTCACCATTAAGTACCTTGCTAAAGGGCAGATTGAGAGGCACAAAACAAGACTTGTAGCAAGAGGATTCACTCAAACATATGGAGAGGACTACATTGACACCTTTGCACCAGTGGCCAAGCTTCATACAATCAGGATTGTTCTCTCACTTGCTGTCAACCTAAAATGGGATCTATGGCAGATGGATGTGAAGAATGCATTCCTTCAAAGGGAGCTGGAGGATGAAGTATACATGAGACCACCTCCTGGCCTAAAGAACCTTGTTAAACAAGGGAATGTATTGAGACTTAAGAAGGCAATCTATGGCTTGAAGCAGTCTCCAAGAGCCTGGTATCACAAGTTAAGTACTACTTTCAATGGAAGGGGTTTTCTCAAGTCTGAAGCTGATCACACACTCTTCACCTTAACCAGTAAGCAAGGCATTGTGGTCATTCTGGTTTATGTGGATGATATTATCATCATAGGGAGTGACAAGGGAGGTATCATCCAAACCAAAACTTTTCTTAAAACAGCATTTGATATTAAAGATTTAGGAGAATTGAAGTACTTCCTAGGGATTGAAATATGCCGCTCTAAAGAGGGGCTCTTCTTATCCCAAAGGAAGTACACACTTGACATTTTAAATGAGGCAGGAAACCTTGGAGGGAGACAAGCTAAGACCCCATTAGAAGAAGGCTACAAGGTGCTGCGAGAGGGGGAGTTTGAAGACACTCCCTTTGTAGATGTCAAGAAGTATAAGAGGATGGTTGGGAAACTCATATACTTGACCATTACTCGGCCAGACTTGTGCTTTGCTGTGAATCAAGTCAGTCAGCATATGCAAACTTCAAAGGTGCATCACTGGAACATGGTGGAGAGGATTTTGAGATACTTAAGAGAGGCTCCTGGTCAAGGTGTGTGGATGGCGTGTAATGAGAGTTAGAGGTTGTAGGATATTGTGATGCTGATTGGGCTGGAGACAGGGCTGATAGAAGATCAACCACTGGATATTGCACCTTTATTGGAGGGAATCTAGTTACTTGGAAGAGTAAGAAACAAAAGGTTGTCTCCTGTTCAAGTGCTGAGGCAGAATACCGAGTAATGAGGAAGCTCACAAGTGAGCTCATATAGATCAAGGGATTGCTAAGAGACTTGGGCATTGAGATCACCACACCCATGACCATGCATTGTGATAATCAGGCAGCAATCCACATTGCATCCAACTCTGTCTTTCATGAGAGAACCAAGCATATAGAGGTGGACTTCCATAAGGTGAGACAAGCAGTGGAGCAGCAAGTGATACTCCCATGCTACACTAGGAGTGAAGATAAACTGGCTGACATCTTCACTAAGGCAGCAAGCAACAAGGTTTGTGAGTTCATCCATCCCAAACTTGGACTCATAGACCTCACATGTCACTGAACCTCTTGCCATAGAGTGTTCTACTCTTTTTCCTTGGCTTGGTTTTTTTATCCCAAGTGGTTTTTCCAAGCTAAGGTTTTAATGAGAGAATGTTTCATGGTAATCCAAGCTCGACCAGTCCCTATGGTCAAGCTTGAGGGGGAGTGTTGTCATGAAGAAGAAATGGCATGAAGAATAAGTTGTATGAAGAGAAAGGTACAAGAACAAGTTAACTTGGAATGCAAGGAAGCTTGGGCGAGATGACCTAACTTGAGAATCAAGGTTTGCTAGCTTGGAATCAAAGACAAGCAAAGGGACAAGAAGAATTAGATATTAGTTTGTGTAACTAAGGAGAAGGAGGATTCTGGTCGCCAATGGACTAGGAAGAGGCTGGAGCAAAGTCACGGGTTCCTTAAGGCTCCCAGCCGTTGGGACCTGTCACTATCAGTCCGGGTTGTCTGATTCCCCCTGTCCAAACCTGTCCTAACCTGCACAAGCCTGTCCAAAGACAGATTAGTTTATTATTGTTCTCTTTGTCTTGTATGTCCTGATTTATCTATATAACAACCTTGTATGCAAACTAAATTAATCAAGGAAAGTATTTCCTCATTATTCTACTCTTGTTGGAACTCTCTCTCTCTCCTCTCTCTCTCTCTCACGATTTCTCTCATCTCTTTCTTGTTCTTGTTCTTGCTGTTCTTCATTCCTTCATAACCACCAGACTCTAAATCCATTAATTCTAACAACGTTAAATACGTTGTTCCACTTTCTAATCAGGATATCCATGTTTAGCATGTTTGGACATATGGCAAGTTCTTCAAGCTTCTAATCAAACCAGGATGTCACTATCTAAGAAGCCTTATTTGGAACCATTATTCAGTGGAGAGTCTCCATGAAGTTGAATAAATCCCAAAGGAGTTCTGTTGAAGAAGTTATTCCACTTTCTAATCAGGATATCCATATTTAGCTTTTTGGACATATGGCAAGTTCTTCAAGCTCCTAATCAAACCAGTATGAATCACTATGTAAAAAGCTTGATTTGGAACCATTAATGAGTGGAAAGTCTTTCATGAAGTCGAAAAAATCACATAGGAGTTATGTTGAAATGTTGAAGAAGTTATTGTACTTTCTAATCATGATATTCATGTTTAGCCTGTTTGGACATATGTCAAGTTCTTCATGCTTCTAAACAAACCAAGATGAATCACTATGTAAGAAGCTTGATTTGGAACCATTATTCAGTGGAAAGTATCCATGGAAGTTGAATCAATCCCAAAGGAGTTATGTTTAATAAGTTATTTCACTTTCTAATCATGATATCCATGTTTAGCATGTTTGGACATATTGCAAGTTCTTGAAGCTTCTAATCAAACCAGGATGAATCACTATGCAAGAAGCTTGATTTGGAACTCTTATTCAGTGGAGAGTATCCATGAAGTTGAATAAATCCCAAAGGAGTTATGGTTAAAAAGTTATTCAACTTTCTAATTAGGATATCCATGTTTAGCCTGTTTGGACATATGGCGAGTTCTTGAAGCTTCTAATCAAACCAGGATGAATCACTATGTAAGAACCTTGATTTGGAACCATTATTCAGTGGAGAGTATCCATGAAGTTGAATAAATCCCAAAGGAGTTATGTTTAAGAAGTTATTCCACTTTCTAATCAGGATATCCATGTTTACCCTGATTGGACATATGGCAAGTTCTTCAAGCTCATAATCAAACCAGGATGCATCACTATGTAAGAAGCTTTATTTGGAAACATTATTCATTCGAGAGTATCCATGAAGTTGAATAAATCCCAAACGATTTATGTTTAAGAAGTTATTCCAATTTCTAATCAGGATATCCATGTTTAGCATGTTTGGACATATGACAGGTTCTTCAAGCTTCTAATCAAAACAGGATGAATCACTATGTAAGAATCCTTATTTGGAACCATTATTAAGTGGAGAGTATCCATGAAGTTGAATAAATCCCCAAGGAGTTATGTTTAAGAAGTTATTCCACTTTCTAATCAGAATATCCATGTTTAGCCTGTTTGGACATATGGCAAGTTCTTCAAGATTCTAATCAAACAAGGATGAATCACAATGTAAGAAGCTTGATTTTGAACCATTATTCAGTGGAGAGTCTCCATGAATTTGAATAAACCCCAAATGAGTTATGTTTTAGAAGTTATTCCACTTTCTAATCAGGATATCCAAATTTTAGTTTTTTGGACATATGACAAGTTCTTCAAGCTTCTAATCAAACGAGGATGAATCACTATGTAAAAAGCTTGATTTGGCACCATTAATTACTGGAGAGTCTTTTATGAAGTTGAATAAATCTCATAGGAGTTATGTTGAATAAGTTATTCCACTTTCTAATCAGGATATCCATGTTTAGCATGTTTGGACATATGGCAAGTTCTTCAAGCTTCTAATCAAACCAGGATGTCACTATGTAAGAAGCCTTAATTGGAACCATTATTCAGTTGTAGAGTATCCATGAAGTTGAATAAATCCCAAAGGAGTTATGTTTAAGAAGTTATTCCACTTTCTAATCAGGATATCCATATTTAGCATGTTTGGACATATGGCAAGTTCTTCAAGCTTCTAATCAAACCAGGATGAATCACTATGTAAGAAGCCTTATTTGGAACCATTATTCAGTGGAGAGTCTCCATGAAGTTAAATAAATCCCCAAGGAGTTATGTTGAAGAAGTTATTCCACTTTCTAATCAGGATATCCATATTTAGCTTTTTTGGACATATGGCAAGTTCTTCAAGCTTCTAATCAAACCAGGATGAATCACTATGTAAGAATCCTTGATTTGTAACAGTTTGTAAGTGGAGATTCTTTCATGAAGTCGAAAAAATCACATAGGAGTTATGTTGAATAAGTTATTCCACTTTATAATCAGGATATCCATGTTTAGCATGTTTGGACATATGGCAAGTTCTTCAAGCTTCTAATCAAACCAGGATGAATCACTATGCAAGAAGCTTGATTTGGAACCATTATTCAGTAGATATTATCCATGAAGTTGAATAAATCCCAAAGGAGTTATGTTTAAGAAGTTATTCCACTTTCTAATCAGGATATCCATATTTAGCTTTTTGGACATATGGCAAGTTCTTCAAGCTCCTAATCAAACCAGTATGAATTACTATGTAAAAAGCTTGATTTGGAACCATTAATGAGTGGAAAGTCTTTCATGAAGTCGAAAAAATCACATAGGAGTTATGTTGAAGAAGTTATTGAACTTTCTAATCATGATATTCATGTTTAGCCTGTTTGGACATATGTCAAGTTCTTCATGCTTCTAAACAAACCAAGATGAATCACTATGTAAGAAGCTTGATTTGGAACCATTATTCAGTGGAAAGTATCCATGAAGTTGAATCAATCCCAAAGGAGTTATGTTTAATAAGTTATTTCACTTTCTAATCATGATATCCATGTTTAGCATGTTTGGACATATGGCAAGTTCTTGAAGCTTCTAATCAAACCAAGATGAATCACTATGTAATAAGGTTGATTTGGAACCATTATTCAGTGGAAATTATCCATGAAGTTGAATCAATCCCAAAGGAGTTATGTTTAATAAGTTATTTCACTTTCTAATCATGATATACATGTTTAGCCTGTTTGGACATATGGCAAGTTCTTGAAGCTTCTAATCAAACCAGGATGAATCACTATGCAAGAAGCTTGATTTGGAACTATTATTCAGTGGAGAGTATCCATGAAGTTGAATAAATCCCAAAGGAGTTATGTTTAAGAAGTTATTCAACTTTCTAATTAGGATATCCATGTTTAGCCTGTTTGGAGATATGGCAAGTTCTTGAACCTTCTAATCAAACCAGGATGAATCACTATGCAAGAAGCTTGATTTGGAACTATTATTCACTGGCGAGTATCCATGAAGTTGAATTCCCAAAGGAGTTATGTTTAAGAAGTTATTCAACTTTCTAATTAGGATATCCATGTTTAGCCTGTTTGGACATATAGCAAGTTCTTGAAGCTTCTAATCAAACCAGGATGAATCACTATGTAAGAACCTTGATTTGGAACCATTATTCAGTGGAGAATATCCATGAAGTTGAATAAATCCCAAAGGAGTTATGTTTAAGAAGTTATTCCACTTTCTAATAAGGATATCCATGTTTACCCTGATTGGACATATGGCAAGTTCTTCAAGCTTCTAATCAAACCAGGATGAATCACTATGTAAGAAGCTTGATTTGGAACCATTATTCAGTGGAGAGTATCCATGAAGTTGAATAAATCCAAAAAGAGTTATGTTTAAGAAGTTATTCCACTTTATAATCCAGATATCCATGTTTAGCCTGTTTGGGCATATTGCAAGTTCTTTAAGCTCCTAATCAAACCAGGATGCATCACTACGTAAGAAGCTTGATTTGGAAACATTATTCAGTGGAGAGTATCCATGAAGTTGAATAAATCCCAAACGAGTTATGTTTAAGAAGTTATTCAAATTTCTAATCAGAATATCCATGTTTAGCATGTTTGGACATATGACAGGTTCTTCAAGCTTCTAATCAAAACAGGATGAATCACTATGTAAGAATCCTTATTTGGAACCATTATTAAGTGGAGAGTATCCATGAAGTTTAATAAATCCCCAAGGAGTTATGTTTAAGAAGTTATTCCACTTTCTAATCAGAATATCCATGTTTAGCCTGTTTGGACATATGGCAAGTTCTTCAAGATTCTAATCAAACAAGGATGAATCACAATGTAAGAAGCTTGATTTTGAACCATTATTCAGTGGAGAGTCTCCATGAAGTTGAATAAATCCCAAATGAGTTATGTTTTAGAAGTTATTCCACTTTCTAATCAGGATATCCATATTTAGCTTTTTTGGACATATGACAAGTTCTTTAAGCTTCTAATCAAACCAGGATGAATCACTATGTAAAACGCTTGATTTGGCACCATTAATTAGTGGAGAGTCTTTTATGAAGTTGAATAAATCTCATAAGAGTAATGTTGAATAAGTTATTCCACTTTCTAATCAGGATATCCATGTTTAGCATGTTTGGACATATGGCAAGTTCTTGAAGCTTCTAATCAAACCAGGATGAATCACTAAGCAATAAGATTGATTGGGAACCAGTATTCAGTGGAGATTATCCATGAAGTTGAATAAATCCAAAAGGAGTTATCTTTAAGAAGTTATTCAACTTTCTAATTAGGATATCTATGTTTAGCCTGTTTGGACATATGGCAAGTTCTTCAAGCTTCTAATCGAACCAGGATGAATCACTATGTAAGAAGCCTTATTTGGAACCATTATTCAGTGGAGAGTCTCCATGAAGTTGAATAAATCCCAAAGGAGTTATGTTTAAGAAGTTATTCCACTTTCTAATCAGGATATCCATGTTTAGCCTGTTTGGACATATGGCAAGTTCTTCAAGCTTCTAATCGAACCAGGATGAATCACTATGTAAGAAGCCTTATTTGGAACCATTATTCAGTGGAGAGTCTCCATGAAGTTAAATAAATCCCAAAGGAGTTATGTTGAAGAAGTTATTCCACTTTCTAATCAGGATATCCATATTTAGCTTTTTTGGACATATGGCAAGTTCTTCAAGCTTCTAATCAAACCAGGATGAATCACTATGTAAAAAACTTGATTTGTAACCATTAATAAGTGGAGAGTCTTTCATGAAGTCGAAAAAATCACATAGGAGTTATGTTGAATAAGTTATTCCACTTTATAATCAGGATATCCATGTTTAGCCTGTTTGGACATATGGCAAGTTCTTCAAGCTTCTAATCAAACCAGGATGAATCAAGTATTGAGTTTACAAGTATTGAGTTTACAAGAAGGATGAATAACAAGAGGAAGAGATCAAGAAATGTATTCTGGTCGGTTAGCATTACTCTTGACCTAGCTTGGTGTGGAAGGCAAGCAATGGAGTCAGCTTGCATAATATCTTGTCTACACTGTCCTGAGGTTCAGAAATGATTAAAATAAGAGGAAGAAGTCGTTGGGGTTAAGTGACAAAGAGAAATCACATGCTGGGATAAGGAAGAGAGAGAAGGGTGACCTGTCATTGTCACTCATCAGGCTGAGCCAGTTTGTCTTATATACTCAGTCTTTGTTTATTATTTCCTATGTCAACTTGCATTCCCTATATGTAATGTGTGTCCAGAACTGAATTGAACATGGAGAATTATTCACTCCTTCATCTCTTACAATCTCATTCTCTCTCTACTCTCTCTCTCTCGCCAGCCTCTCTATCTCTCTGATTTCTCAACCAAATCATCTCTAAACACACTGATTCTCTCTAGTTTTCTAATCTACACTCACATATCTCATATTCTTTCATGGTATCAGAGCTGAGTTGCTCAAAAGTGTGAGTGTATTCCGCAAATCTGTGTTCTTTCAGCTTTTCATTTTTGGGTTTGGTTCTCTTTTCTCTTGGTTATTCTGTTTCCTGATGGAAACCAACGACCCAACCATGGAAATGGAAGAAAAATTTATCATTCCAGTAACACTTGAAGGGGTTAACTATTGGCTGTGGTCAAGGTTGGCTAAAGTAGCTTTGGGAAGCCATGGACTTTGGAGCAGTCACATAGAGACTGAAGCTTTGAAGAGGATGGTTAATGAAGAAGGTCAGGCGACATGTCTGATGGGTGAAGGCAAGTGGGTTCAAGAAGACCAAAGAGCACTTGAGATCATCCAAAGGTCTCTCTCTGTTTCAATCTTGGAGGCATTTGTTCATTGTGAAACTGCCAAAGAATTATGGGAGAGTCTTGAAACTGTTTATGGGAATATCTCCAATTTGAATAAGGTCTTTGAAGTCAAGAGGGCTATCAGTGACCTGAAGCAAGAGGAGGACGAGTTCAATCAGCATCTGGGGAAGTTTAGGTGCTTGTGGTCAGAGCTAAGGACACTTAGACCAAGTACCTTAGATCCAGAAGTGTTGAAGGAAAGACTTGAGCAAGATGCTGTCTTTAGTCTCCTACTGAGTTTAAATCCATCCTACAATAAGCTCATCAGGCATATTCTAAGAGAAGACAAGCTTCCAGACTTAGAAAGTGTTTGTTTACTTGTTCAAAGAGAGCAAGCAACCCACAAACTTATGGAGAAGGAAAGGAAGCCAGTTTACCATGTAAGGGATATGCACATCAAGCAAGGAAGGATAAGGATGTTTCCTGAGTATGGGGGGACTAAGAAGCATTATGAGAAGCAGAGCAGGAAGCCAAGAATGCTCGACAACAATCAGGACATGGGTGTCCTCAAGGAAGTGGAGCATCAAATGGCTAAAGGCAAAACAATGTATTCTGCCTTTATGAGTGCTACACATGGAAGTACATGGGATATCCAGCAGAATATGGCAGAAGCTGATGGTCCTGCCACCAGAAGGGACTTGGATGAGTTCATCAGAGCTGCCAAAGCTATTATAACATCAAAGGAATCTGGTACACAAATTTTTGCATCCAAACCTATTATAGTAGATTCTGGAGCAAGTCACCACATGATCTGTGATAGGAATTTGATTAGTGATATTAAGGATGCCTCAGGGAATGTTATAATAGCAAATGGTGATAGGATTCAGATAGAAGGGATTGGAAACCTTAGGCTGTTTGATAGAGAAACAACTGCTTTTTATATGCCTCGGTTTACAACAAACTTGATCTCAGTGAAGAAAGCTACTGTCGATTTGAATTGTCAAGTTGTGTTCAGGCCTAATGATGTTGAGTTCCAAGATTTTAAGACAGGGCAAGTGATTGGCAAAGGAAACAGCAACGATGATCTCTACCATCTACAAATGACTAAGCTTTCTGAACCCTCTACTTCTATTTGCATGAGCAGCTCTTCTGATATATGTGATAGCATTATATGGCATGCTAGATTAGGCCATCCCCACACTCGTGCACTTGAGCTGATATTGCCTGAAATGTCATTTAATCATTTGGAATGTGAAGCATGCATCTTGGGGAAACATTGCAAGACTGTTTTTCTAACATCAGAAACAATCCATGAGAATTGTTTTGACTTGATTCACTCTGATGTATGGACATCCCCATGTGTTTCTAGAGATAATCAGAAGTATTTTGTGACTTTTATAGATGAAAAGTCCAAGTACACATGGATTACTTTGCTTCCCTCTAAGGATAGAGTGCTGGATGCATTTATAAATTTCCAAGCTTATGTCACTAACCATTTCAATGCCAATGTGAAGGTACTAAGGTCAGACAATGGTGGTGAATACACAAGTCATGCATTTAAGAATCACTTGGCGAAGCTTGGCATAGTTCATCAAACCAGTTGCCCTTATAATCCACAACAAAATGGTGTTGCTGAGAGGAAGAATAGGCATCTAATGGAGGTTGCAAGATCAATGATGTTTCATACCAATGTTCCAAAACGTTTTTGGAGTGATGCTGTGTTGTCTGCTTGCTATCTCATCAATAGGATACCTACCAGAATTCTCAAGAATTTGTCCCCTTTTGAGGTACTGAACAAGCCACAAATAGACCATCTGCGTGTGTTTGGATGCCTCTGCTATGTGTTGATTCCAAGAGAACAAAGAAACAAGCTGGATGCAAAGAGTACTAAAGCTATGTTTATTGGTTACTCCACAACTCAAAAGGGGTATAAGTGTTATGATCCAGCAACAAGAAGGGTGTTGGTATCCAGAGATGTCAAGTTTATGGAGTCAAAAGGGTACTATGAGGAGAAGAAATGGGATGAACTAAAGGATCTCTCACAAACCCCATCGGACAAGGCAACAAATCTCAGAATGGTGTTGGAGAGTCTTGGGATTAATATGCCCCAGGCTCAGGAACCCAGCAGGGAAACGCCTATTGTACAAGCTGAAGAAGCTGAAAGAACATACCCTCTTGATCATGAGGGGGGGAATGAACCTGAATCAGGACTGCAACAACAGCAACAAGATGATTCAGTCAGTCATGATCAAGATGAGACTCAAGAGGAGTCTGCTGAAAGTAATGAAGATGAGCATGAAGAGGTTAATGGAAGCTCAACCAGAAGTTCAGCCCTTGAGAAGAAGTACAAGGGTGAAAAAGGATCCATCTAATTGGGTAAACACAAGAGTATACTTCAATGCAAATGCAGTGGCTCATCCATCTCAAGCAGTGTGTTCTTTTGCACACTACCCTATTGAACATCAAGTGTTCATAAGCAGTCTGGATGAAGGGCAGATACCAAGATCCTATGAAGAAGCTATGAAGCACAAAGAGTGGAGAGATTCAGTGGGTGATGAAACAAATGCAATGGTTAAGAATGACACTTGGTATGAGAGTGAGTTACCTAAAGGGAAGAAGGCTGTGACAAGTAGATGGAACTTCACTATCAAGTACTTTGCAAATGGGAAGATTGAAAGGCACAAGTCTAGGCTGGTGGCAAGAGGCTTTACCCAAACCAATGGAGAGGACTACATTGAAACCTTTGCTCTTGTGGCCAAGCACCATGCAATCCGAATTGTCCTATCTCTTGCAACCAACCTTGAATGGGATTTATGGCAAATGGATGTGAAGAATGCATTCCTGCAAGGCGAACTTGAAGATGAGGTATATATGCATCCACCCCCTGGTCTTGAGAAGCTAGTGAAGCCAGGAAATGTTTTGAGATTGAAGAAGGCAATATATGGTTTAAAGCAGTCTCCTAGAGCATGTTACAACAAGCTGAGTACAACTCTCAATGGAAGAGGCTTTAGGAAGTCTGATCATGACCACACCCTCTTCACACTCTCTGGACCCTCAGGTATCATTGTCATTCCTGTTTATGTTGATGATATCATCATAACAGGAAGTGACAAGACTGGTATTCAAGCTACAAAGGACTTTCTGAAATCAGTGTTTGATATCAAGGAATTGGGAGAATTGAAGTACTTTCTTGGGATTGAGATTTGTAGATATAAGTAAGGATTGTTCTTGTCCCAAAGGAAGTACACACTGGATTTGTTGAAGGATGCAGGAAAACTTGGTGGAAAAACAGCAAAGACACCTCTTGAAGATGGTTATAAAGTTCTACTTCAGGGGGAGATTGAAGATAACAATCCATTTGAAGATGCTAAGCTGTATAGGAGGATGGTTGGAAAGCTTATCTACTTGACTATCAAAAGGCCAGACATATGCTTTGCTGTGAATCAAGTTAGTCAACATATGCAAGCTCCAAAGATGCATCATTGGAACATGGTGGACAGGATATTGAGGTATTTGAATGGATCGCCTGGTCAGGGAGTTTGGATGGGATGCAATGGGAGTTCAGAGGTTGTTGGCTACTGTGATGCTGATTGGGCAGGTGATAGAGTGGACAGGAGGTCGACCACAGGCTATTGTACCTTCATTGGAGGTAATTTGGTCACTTGGAAGAGTAAGAAGCAGAAAGTGGTAGCTTGTTCGAGTGCTGAAGCTGAGTATAGGGCAAAGAGGAAGTTAACAAGCGAGCTGGTGTGGATCAAGGGTCTTCTAAAGGATTTGGGCATTGAGACAACAACACCAATGACTATGCATTGTGATAATCAGGCAGCTATCCATATTGCTTCAAACTCAGTGTTTCATGAGAGGACAAAGCATATTGAAGTAGACTGCCACAAGGTTAGGCAGATGGTGGTGCAAGGGGTGATCTTACCATGTTACACAAGGAGTGAAGATCAACTTGCAGATGTGTTCACTAAGGCAGCAAGACAGAAGACAATTGAGTCCATTCACCATAGACTTGGGCTCATTGATCTTTCTCAGCCATGATCCTCTTAACCATGGAGTCTCCACTCTTTTTCCCTTAGTAGGGTTTTGTCCCACTGGGTTTTCCTTACTAAGGTTTTTAATGAGGGAGGTCTTCATGGTTTCCAAGCTTGACCGGTTCCCATGGTCAAGCTTGAGGGGGAGTATTGAGTTTACAAGTATTGAGTTTACAAGAAGGATGAATAACAAGAGGAAGAGATGAAGAAGTGTATTCTGGTCGGTTAGCATTACTCTTGACCTAGCTTGGTGTGGAAGGCAAGCAATGGAGTCAGCTTGCATAATATCTTGTCTACACTGTCCTGAGGTTCAGAAATGATTAAAATAAGAGGAAGAAGTCGTTGGGGTTAAGTGACAAAGAGAAATCACATGCTGGGATAAGGAAGAGAGAGAAGGGTGACCTGTCATTGTCACTCATCAGGCTGAACCAGTTTGTCTTATATACTCAGTCTTTGTTTATTATTTCCTATGTTAACTTGCATTCCCTATATGTAATGTGTGTCCAGAACTGAATTGAATATGGAGAATTATTCACTCCTTCATCTCTTACAATCTCATTCTCTCTACTCTCTCTCTCTCGCCAGCCTCTCCATCTCTCTAATTTCTCAACCAAATCATCTCTAAACACACTGATTCCCTCTAGTTTTCTAATCTACACTCACATATCTCATATTTTTTCATGAATCACTATGCAAGAAGCTTGATTTGGAACCATTATTCAGTAGAGATTATCCATGAAGTTGAATAAATCCCAAAGGAGTTATGTTTAAGAAGTTATTCCATTTTCTAATCAGGATTTCCATGTTTAGCCTGTTTGGACATATGGCAAGTTCTTCAAGCTTTTAATCAAACCAGGATGAATCACTATGTAAGAAGCTTGATTTGGAACCATTATTCAGTGGAGAGTCTCCATGAAGTTGAATAAATCCCAAAGGAGTTATGTTTTAGAAGTTATTCCACTTTTTAATTAGGATATCCATGTTTAGCATGTTTGGACATATGGCAAGTTCTTCAAGCTTCTAATCAAACCAGGATGAATCACTATGTAAAAAGGTTTATTTGGAACCATTAATAAGTGGAGAGTCTTTCATGAAGTTGAATAAATCTCATAGGAGTTATGTTGAATAAGTTATTGCACTTGGTAATCAGGATATCCATGTTTAGCCTGTTTGGACATATGGCAAGTTCTTCAAGCTTCTAATCAAAACAGGATGAATCACTATGCAAGAAGCTTGATTTGGAACCATTATTCAGTGGAGAGTATCCATGAAGTTGAATAAATCCCAAAGGAGTTATGTTTAAGACGTTATTCCACTTTCTGATCACGATATCCATGTTTAGCCTGTTTTGACATATGGCAAGTTCTTCAAGCTTCTAAACAAACCAGGATTAATCAATATGTAAGAAGCCTTATTTGGAACCATTATTCAGTGGAGAGTGTCCATGAAGTTGAATAAATTCCAAAGGAGTTATGTTGAAGAAGTTATTCCACTTTCTAATCAGGATATCCATATTTAGCTTTTTGGACATATGGCAAGTTCTTCAAGCTTCTAATCAAACCAGGATGAATCACTATGTAAAAAACTTGATTTGGAACCATTAATAAGTGTAGAGTCTTTCATGAAGTCGAAAAAATCACATAGGAGTTATGTTGAATAAGTTATTCCACTTTCTAATCAGGATATCCATGTTTAGCCTGTTTGGACATATGGCAAGTTCTTTAAGCTTCTAATCAAACCAGGATGAATCACTATGCAAGAAGCTTGATTTGGAACCATTATTCAGTAGAGATTATCCATGAAGTTGAATAAATCCCAAAGGAGTTATGGTTAAGAAGTTATTCCATTTTCTAATCAGTATATCCATGTTTAGCCTGTTTGGACATATGGAAAGTTCTTCAAGCTTTTAATCAAACCAGGATGAATCACTATGTAAGAAGCTTGATTTGGAACCATTATTCAGTGGAGAGTCTCCATGAAGTTGAATAAATCCCAAAGGAGCTATGTTTAAGAACTTATTCCACTTACTAATCAGGATATACATGTTTAGCCTGTTTGGGCATATGGCAAGTTCTTCAAGCTCCTAATCAAACCAGGAAACATCACTATGTAAGATGCTTGATTTGGAACCATTATTCAGTAGAGATCTCCATGAAGTTGAATAAATCCCAAAGGAGTTATGTTTTAGAAGTTATTCAACTTTCTAATCAGGATATCCATATTTAGGTTTTTTGGACATATGGCAAGTTCTTCAAGCTTCTAATCAACCTAAGATGAATCACTATGTAAAAAGCTTGATTTGGAACCATTATTCAGTGGAGCGTCTTTCATGAAGTCGAATAAATCACATAGGAGTTATGTTGAATAAGTTATTATATTTTCTAATCAAGATATCCATGTTTAGCATGTTTGGACATATGACAAGTTCTTCTAGCTTCTAATCAAACCAGGATGAATCACTATGTACAAAGCTTTATTTGGAACCATAAAAAATGGAGATTCTTTGATGAAGTTGAATAAATCCCATAGGAGTTATGTTGAAGAAGTTATTCCACTTTCTAATAAGGATATCCATGTTTAGCCTGTTTGGACATATGACAAGTTCTTGAAGCTTCTAATCAAAACAGGATGAATCACTATGCAAGAAGCTTGATTTGGAACCATTATTCAGTGGAGAGTATCCATGAAGTTGAATAAATCCCAAAGGAGTTATGTTTAAGAAGTTATTCTACATTATAATCAGGATATCCATGTTTAGCCTGTTTATGGCAAGTTCTTGAAGCTTCTAATAAAACTAGGATGAATCACTATGTAAGAAGCTTGATTTTGAACCATTATTTAGTGGAGAGTATCCATGAAGTCTAATCAATCCCAAAGGAGTTATGTTTAAGAAGTTATTCCACTTTCTAATCAGGATATCCATGTTTAGCTTGTTTGGACATCTGGCAAGTTCTTGAAGCTTTTAATCAAACCAGAATGAATCACTATGCAAGAATCTTGATTTGGAACCATTATTCAGTGGATAGTATCCATGAAGTTGAATAAATCCTAAAGGAGTTATGGTTAAGAAGTTATTCCACTTTTTAATCAGGATATTGATGTTTAGCCTGTTTGGACATATGGCAAGTTCTTGAAGTTTCTAATCAAACCAGGATGAATCACTATGTAAGAAGAGTGATTTGGAACCATTATTAAGTGGAGAGTATCCATGAATTTGAATCAATCCCATAGAAGTTATGTTTAAGAAGTTATTCCACTTTCTAATCAGGATATCCATGTTTAGCTTGTTTGGACATATGGCAAGTTCTTCAAGCTTCTAATCAAAACAGGATGAATCACTATGCAAGAAGCTTGATTTGGAACCATTATTCAGTGGAGAGTATCCATGAAGTTGAATAAATCCCAAAGGAGTTATGTTTAAGACGTTATTCCACTTTCTGATCACGATATCCATGTTTAGCCTGTTTGGACATATGGCAAGTTCTTCAAGCTTCTAATCAAACCAGGATGAATCAATATGTAAGAAGCCTTATTTGGAACCATTATTCAGTGGAGAGTCTCCATGAAGTTGAATAAATCCCAAAGGAGTTATGTTGAAGAAGTTATTCCACTTTCTAATCAGGATATCCATATTTAGCTTTTTGGACATATGGCAAGTTCTTCAAGCTTCTAATCAAACCAGGATGAATCACTATGTAAAAAACTTGATTTGGAACCATTAATAAGTGTAGAGTCTATCATGAAGTCGAAAAAATCACATAGGAGTTATGTTGAATAAGTTATTCCACTTTCTAATCAGGATATCCATGTTTAGCCTGTTTGGACATATGTCAAGTTCTTCAAGCTTCTAATCAAACCAGTATGAATCACTATGCAAGAAGCTTGATTTGGAACCATTATTCAGTAGAGATTATCCATGAAGTTAAATAAATCCCAAAGGAGTTATGTTTAAGAAGTTATTCCATTTTCTAATCAGGATATCCATGTTTAGCCTGTTTGGACATATGGAAAGCTCTTCAAGCTTTTAATCAAACCAGGATGAATCACTATGTAAGAAGCTTGATTTGGAACCATTATTCAGTGGAGAGTCTCCATGAAGTTGAATAAATCCCAAATGAGCTATGTTTAAGAAGTTATTCCACTTACTAATCAGGATATCCATGTTTAGCCTGTTTGGGCATATGGCAAGTTCTTCAAGCTCCTAATCAAACCAGGAAACAACACTATGTAAGATGCTTGATTTGGAACCATTATTCAGTAGAGATCTCCATGAAGTTGAATAAATCCCAAAGGAGTTATGTTGAATAAGTTATTCCACTTTGTAATCAGGATATCCATGTTTAGCCTGTTTGGACATATGGCAAGTTCTTCAAGCTTCTAATCAAAACAGGATGAATCACTATGCAAGAAGCTTGATTTGGAACCAATATTCAGTGGAGAGTCTTTATGAAGTTGAATAAATCCCAAAGGAGCTATGTTTAAGAAGTTATTCCACTTACTAATCAGGATATCCATGTTTAGCCTGTTTGGGCATATGGCAAGTTCTTCAAGCTCCTAATCAAACAAGGAAACATCACTATGTAAGATGCTTGATTTGGAACCATTATTCAGTAGAGATCTCAATGAAGTTGAATAAATCCCAAAGGAGTTATGTTTTAGAAGTTATTCCACTTTCTAATAAGGATATCCATATTTAGGTTTTTTGGACATATGGCAAGTTCTTCAAGCGTCTAATCAACCCAAGATGAATCACTATGTAAAAAGCTTGATTTGGAACCATCATTCAGTGGAGCGTCTTTCATGAAGTCGAATAAATCACATAGGAGTTATGTTGGATAAGTTATTCTATTTTCTAATCAAGATATCCATGTTTAGCATGTTTGGACATATGACAAGTTCTTCTAGCTTCTAATCAAACCAGGATGAATCACTATGTAAAAAGCTTTATTTGGAACCATTAATCAATGAAGATTCTTTCATGGAGTTGAATAAATCCCATAGGAGTTATGTTGAAGAGGTTATTCCACTTTCTAATCATGATATACATGTTTAGCATGTTTGGACATATGGCAAGTTCTTCATGCTTCTAAACAAACCAAGATGAATCACTATGTAAGAAGCTTGATTTGGAACCACTATTCAGTGGAGAGTATCCATGAAGTTGAATCAATCCCAAAGGAGTTATGTTTAAGAAGTTATTCCACTTTCTAATCAGGATATCCATGTTTAGCCTGTTTAGACATAAGGCAAGTTCTTGAAGCTTCTAATCAAACCTAGATGAATCACTATGCCATAAGCTTGATTTGGAATAGTTATTCAGTGGATAGTATCCGTGAAGTTGAATCATCCCAAAGGAGTTATGTTTAAGAATTCATTCCACTTTATAATCAGGATATCCATTTTTAGCCTGTTTCGACATATGGCAAGTTCTTAAAGCTTCTAATCAAACCACGATGAATCACTATGTAAGAAGCTTTATTTGGAACCATTATTCAGTGTAGAGTCTCCATGAAGTTCAATAAATACCAAAAGAGTTATGTTTTAGAAGTTCAATAAATACCAAAAGAGTTATGTTTTAGAAGTTATTCCACTTTCTAATCAGGATATCCATATTTATCTTTTTTGGACATAAGGCAAGTTCTTCAAGCTTCTAATCAAACCAGGATGAATCACTATGTACAAAGCTTTATTTGGAACCATTAAAAATGGAGATTCTTTCATGAAGTTGAATAAATCCCATAGGAGTTATGTTGAAGAAGTTATTCCACTTTCTAATCAGGATATCCATGTTTAGCCTGTTTGGACATACGGCAAGTTCTCCATGCTTCTAAACAAACCAAGATGAATCACTATGTAAGAAGCTTGATTTGGAACCATTATTCAGTGGAGAGTATCCATGAAGTTGCATCAATCCCAAAGAGTTATGTTTAAGAAGTTATTCCACTTTCTAATCAGGATATCCATGTTTAGCCTGTTTGGACATATGACAAGTTCTTGAAGCTTCTAATCAAAACAGGATGAATCACTATGCAAGAAGCTTGATTTGGAACCATTATTCAGTGGAGAGTATCCATGAAGTTGAATAAATCCCAAAGGAGTTATGTTTAAGAAGTTATTCTACTTTATAATCAGGATATCCATGTTTAGCATGTTTATGGCAAGTTCTTGAAGCTTCTAATAAAACCAGGATGAATCACTATGTAAGAAGCTTGATTTTGAACCATTATTCAGTGGAGAGTATCCATGAAGTCTAATCAATCCCAAAGGAGTTATGTTTAAGAAGTTATTCCACTTTCTAATCAGGATATCCATGTTTAGCCTGTTTGGACATCTGGCAAGTTCTTGAAGCTTTTATTCAAACCAGAATGAATAACTATGCAAGAATCTTGATTTGGAACCATTATTCAGTGGATAGTATCCATGAAGTTGAATAAATCCCAAAGGAGTTATGGTTAAGAAGTTATTCCACTTTTTAATCAGGATATTGATGTTTAGCCTGTTTGGACATATGGCAAGTTCTTGAAGTTTCTAATCAAACCAGGATGAATCACTATGTAAGAAGATTGATTTGGAACCATTATTAAGTGGAGAGTATCCATGAATTTGAATCTATCCCAAAGGAGTTATGTTTAAGAAGTTATTCCACTTTCTAATCAGTATATCCATGTTTAGCCTGTTTGGACATATGGCAAGTTCTTGAAGCTTCTAATCAAACCAGGATGAATCACTATGCAAGAAGCTTGATATGGAACCATTATTGAGTGGAGAGTATCCATGAAGTTGAATAAATCCCAAAGGAGTTATTGTTGACATGAAGACATCAATAACATGAATAAGAGAAAGAAAGCAAGAGAACCAAGCCGGATCATCTAAGGGAGTTTGTTCTGTACATGTGTACGGATGGTCCTCCTCTGCCCTAACTAGGAGTCTAAGGCAAGAATTGTGTGCTTCTGGTCGCAAGTAACAAGTGGGACACTTCCTAAGCTCTGGGAATAATTTAAATAATGGAGAGAAGGCTGTTGGAGCTAAGGAACAAAGGGAGATAACATGTGTTGCTAAGGATCAGAGAGGAAGCTGAGATGTCACTATCACTCCCACTGTCCGGCCCTGTCTGCCCTGCCACTGTCCGAGCCAGTCTGAGCTTGCAGCCTCTTTGTTTATTGTTTATGTTTGTCATGTTGTCTATTGGCTTGCCTATATTAAGGATTGTATGCAGAACCAAATTAATACAAGGAATTATGTTTCTCTATTCTCTTTGTCTCTCTCTCTCTCTCTGAAGTTCGAACTCTCCTTCTCTCCATTCTCTCTCATGTTGTTCATATGAAACTCTAGACTTCTTTATTTCTACATGGTATAAGAGCTTGCTAGCTCATGAAACCAGTTTTATTCTTCATTTTCTCTACTTATTCTATATCACTTCCGCAAATCTCTGTTCTATATACTCTGACTCAGTTTTAATTTTTTCGAAATCCCCTGTTTCCTACTCTGTTCTTGGGCTGTTCTTGAGTGTTCATACTCTGTTCTTAATGGATATGGCTGAAAACTCAAAAATGGTGATGATTCCTGTTACTCTCAAGGGTGTTAATTATTTATTGTGGGCTAGACTTGCTAAGACTGCTCTTGGGGACAGAGGACTCTGGGATGTTGTTGAAGAAGGCAAGAACCCAAAGAAGACCATTCTAGGAGAGGATAGTAAAGTAGTTGTGGTTGCTGATGCTGGCGGCAAGAAGAGAGGTCAGGAGGACCTCATGGTGCTGTCCATTATTCAAAACAGGCTTGAAGCCTCTATCTTGGAAGCTTACTCCTACTGTGAAACTTCCAAGGATCTGTGGGATACACTCAAGAAGGTGTATGGAAACCAGTCTAACATCAGTAGGGTGTTTGAAGTCAAGAGGGCTATCAATACTCTTAGTCAAGAGGAGACTGACTTTGATAGGCATTTTGGAAAGTTCAGGTCCTTGTGGGCTGAGCTAGAGATGCTGAGGCCAGGGACAGTGGATCCGGATGTGCTTAATGAAAGGAGAGAACAAGACAAAGTCTTTGCTTTGCTATTCACTCTCAACTCTTGTTACAATGACCTAATCAAGCACATTCTAAGGGGTCATGAACTGCCATCTCTAAAATAAGTGTGTGCTCAAATCCAAAAGGAGCAAGGTTCTGTGGGTCTCTTTGGAAGAAAGGAAGAACTCATCATGGCAAATCAAGCTGAGGGTGCTGAGAACAAAAGAGAAGAAGGGGTGGCTAACAAAGGGTTTTACAAACCAGAAGAGAAGAAGATTTTGGTGTGTGATCATTGCAAGAAGAAGGGTCATGGCAAGGACAAGTGCTGGATCCTCCACGCACACCTCAAGCCTCAGAAGTTCAGGACACCTTATGCTGATGCAAGAGCTCACTTCTCTAGTGATGTGGGAGAACCATCTACTCCTAAGCGCAACATGGCTGCTGGTGAGGGAAAGGCTCTGACCTTAAGTGGTTGTTCAGCTGTGAGAACTCCACAAGATGAGCCTATCAAGAGGTCAGACCTTGATGCTCTCATCAAAGCTCTCAAGGAGTCTGGTAACACCCTCGGTTTCTCCCTTAATGCATCATATAAACTGCCTAATGTTTTTATTACTTCTAGCCCAAGGTCTGCTCCTAGTAATGATAAACCCCTAGTTATAGACTCATGAGTCTCTCACCATATGATTAGTGATGCTAAGTTAATCAGTGATATTAAGCCTATATTGGGTAATGTTATGATTGCAAATTGAGATAAAATACCAATTAAAGGTGTAGGAACCCTTAGGCTGTTTGAGAAAGACACTAAAGCCTTTTACATGCCAACCGTTGCATCTAATCTATTATCTGTTAAAAGAGCCACTACTGATTTAAATTGTAATGTGATCTTCAGTCCTAATAAAGTTGTGTTTCAGGATATTGAGACTCTTAAGTTGATTGGCAAAGGTGTTACATAGGAGGACTTGTACCTACTTGAAGACATCAAGGCTGATCCAAATCTATCTACTTCTTTTAGTTCAAGTTCTGTTTTAGATTATGATGTATTATGGCATGCTAGGTTAGGCCATCCCCATGCTTGTGCATTGAACCTGTTACTTACTGATATTTTGTTTAAAAATGATGGCTGTGAAGCATGTATCCTTGGCAAACATTGCAAGACTGTTTTCCCTATGTCATCCACTATCTATGAAAATTGCTTTGATCTTATACATTCTGATGTCTGGACTGCTCCATGCATTTCTAGGGAGAATCATAAATACTTTGTTACTTTCATAGATCAAAAATCAAAATATACTTGGTTAACTATGATTCAAACCAAAGATAGGGTGTTAGATGCTTTCATTAACTTCCAGAACTACATAACTAACCATTTTAATGTCAAGATCAAAGTGTTCAGGTCAGATAATGGGGGGGGGGGGAATATACAAGCTTAGCATTCAAAAACCACTTAGCCAAACATGGGATATTACATCAAACCAGCTGTCCATACACACGACAACAAAATGGTGTGGCTGAGAGGAAGAATAGACATCTAATGGAGGTGCAAGATCCATGATGTTCTACACAAACATGCCAAACGATTCTGGAGTGATGCTGTGATGACAGCATGCTACCTGATCAATAGGACTCCAACAAGAATCCTTGATGACCACACTCCATATGAGGCATTGAACAAAAGAAAACCCCCTATTGATCACTTAAGGGTATTTGGGTGTTTGTGCTATGTTTTGCAGCCAGGTGAACATAGAAACAAGCTTGAGGCAAGAAGTACTAAGGCAGTGTTCATAGGCTACTCTACTACTCAAAAGGGGTACAAATGCTATGCTCCAGAAACCAGGAGGGTGCTAGTCTCTAGGGATGTCAAATTTGTGGAATCCAGAGGGTATTATGAGGAGAAGAATTGGGAAAATCTCAAAGACCTTCCTCAAGGAAACTCGGATAGGGCAAATAACCTGAGGCGTATTATGGAGAATCTTGGCATTAATATGACAAGAGAGGAAAGAGCCACTGGTGGTACTGGTCCAGAAGCTAATACAGGTTCAGAAACTGTTGAGGATGTGGATGAAGAAGCTGTTCATCCTAATCCTGAAGGGGGAAATCAAGAGGATTCAAATTAAAAAAAAAACTCTCACACTGGTCAAGAGCAAGAGGTTCAGGATCAGGAAGAAAGCCAACAACATGAGCAATCAGGACAACAAGATGAGGCTGAGTCTAATGGAGAAGATCATATAAAAGAAATTCAGCCGCTTAGGAGAAGCACAAGACTGAAGAAACATCCATCTAACTGGATCAACACAAGGGTGTACTTCAATAGCCAAGCAGTGGCTCATCCAACTCAAGCAACATGCTCGCTTGCCTATTACCCCAAGGAACATCAAGCCTTCATTACTAGCATTGATCAAGAGTACATTCCAAAATCCTATGAAGAGGCTATGGAACTGGATAAATGGAGAGACTCAGTTGGAGATGAGGTCAATGCCATGATCAGGAATGACACTTGGTTTGAAGCTGAGCTCCCCAAAGGCAAGAAAGCAGTCACAAGCTGGCTGATATTAACCATCAAGTATCTGGCCAATGGGAAACCAGAAAGGAAGAAGACAAGGTTGGTTGCAAGAGGGTACACTCAAGTCTATGGAGAAGACTATCTTGACACATTTGCACCAGTAGCTAAGCTATACACCATCAGGATTGTGCTGTCATTGGCAGTAAACTTGGAATGGGATCTATGGCAAATGGATGTCAAGAATGCATTCCTACAAGGTGAGTTAGAAGATGAGGTCTATATGAGACCACCTCCTGGTATGGAACATCTTGTCAAACCAGGGAATGTATTGAGATTGAAGAAAGCCATCTATGGACTAAAACAATCACCAAGAGCATGGTACCATAAGCTAAGCACCACTCTCAATGGAAAAGGGTTCATCAAGTCTGAAGCAGACCACACGCTTTTCACTCTCACCAGTCAACAAGGACTAGTAGTCATTTCGATCTATGTTGATGAAATTATCATCACAGGAAGCAATAAGGAAGGTATCTCCTCCACCAAAGCCTTTCTTAAATCCTCTTTTGATATTAAAGATTTGGGAGAGCTTAAGTACTTTCTAGGGATTGAGATATGCCGATCTAAAGAGGGGTTGTTCTTATCCCAAAGAAAGTACACACTTGATCTATTGAATGAGGAAGGTGATCTAGGTGGAAGGACAGCCAAGACTCCCCTTGAATATGGCTACAAAGTGATGCAAGAGGGGGAGTTTGAAGACAAACCCTATAGAGATGTGAAATAGTATAGGAGGATGGTTGGGAAACTTATCTACCTAACCATTACCAGTTCTTCATGCTTCTAAATAAACCAAGATGAATCACTATGTAAGAATCTTGATTTGGAACCATTATTCAGTGGAGAGTATCCATAAATTTGAATCAATCCCAAAGGAGTTATGTTTAAGAAGTTATTCCACTTTCTAATCAGGATATCCATGTTTAGCATGTTTGGACATATGGCAAGTTCTTGAAGCTTCTAATCAAACCAAGATGAATCACTATGCAAGAAGCTTGATTTGGAACCATTATTGAGTGGAGAGTATCCATGAAGTTGAATAAATCCCAAAGGAGTTATGTTTAAGAAGTTATTCCACTTTCTAATCAGCATATCCATGTTTAACCATTTTTGACATATGGCAAGTTCTTGAAGCTTTTAATCAAACCAGGATGAATCACTATGTAAGAAGCTTGATTTGGAACCATTATTCAGTGGAGAGTATCCATGAAGTTGAAAATATCCCATAGGAGTTATGTTGAAGAAGTTATTTCACTTTCTAATCAGGATATCCATGTTTAGTCTGTTTGGACATATGGCAAGTTCTTCATGCTTCTAAACAAACCAAGATGAATCACTATGTAAGAAGCTTGATTTTGAACCATTATTCAGTGAAGAGTCTCCATGAAGTTGAATAAATCCCAAAGGAGTTTTGTTTTAGAAGTTATTCCACTTTCTAATCAGGATATCCATATTTAGCTTTTTGGGACATATGGCAAGTTCTTCAAGCTTCCATTCAAACCAGGATGAATCACTATGTAAAAAGCTTGATTTGGAACCATTAATAAGTGGAGAGTCTTTCATGAAGTCGAATAAATCACATAGGAGTTAAGTTGAATAAATTATTCCACTTTCTAATAAGGATATCCATGTTTAGCCTGTTTGGACAAATGGCAAGTTCTTCAAGCTTCTAATCAAACCATGATGAATCTCTATGTACAAAGCTTTATTTGGAACCATTAATCAATGGATATTATCAATGGATATTCTTTCATGAAGTTGAATAAATCCCATAGGAGTTATGTTGAAGAAGTTATTCCACTTTCTAATCAGGATATCCATGTTTAGCCTGTTTGGACATATGGCAAGTTATTCATGCTTCTAAACAAACAAAGATGAATCACTATGTAAGAAACTTGATTTGGAAATATTATTCAGTGGAGAGTATCCATGAAGTTGAATCAATCCCAAAGGAGTTATGTTTAAGAAGCTATTCCACTTTCTAATCAGGATATCCATGTTTAGCTTGTTTGGACATATGGCAAGTTCTTGAAGCTTCTAATCAAACCAGGATGAATCACTAAGCAATAAGATTGATTGGGAACCAGTATTCAGTGGAGATTATCCATGAAGTTGAATAAATCCAAAAGGAGTTATCTTTAAGAAGTTATTCAACTTTCTAATTAGGATATCTATGTTTAGCCTGTTTGGACATATGGCAAGTTCTTC
>MU106065.1:16672-34050 GCA_012274485.2 Sinapis alba | reverse complement strand
AATCACTATGTAAAACGCTTGATTTCGAACCATTAATAAGTGGAGTGTCTTTCATAAAGTTGAATAAAATCTCATTGGAGTTATGTTGAATAAGTTATTCCTTTTTCTAATCAGGATATCCATGTTTAGCCTATTTGGACATATGGCAAGTTCTTCAAGCTTCTAATCAAACCAGGATGAATCACTATGTAAGAAGCTTGATTTGGAACCATTATTCAGTGGAGAGTATCCATCAAGTTGAATAAATCCCAAGGGAGTTTTGTTTAAGATGTTATTCCAATTTCTAATCAGGATATCCATGTTTAACCTGTTTGGACATATGGTAAGTTTTTCAAGCTTCTAATCAAACCAGGATGAATATCTATGTAAGAAGCTTGATTTGGAACCAC
Source organism: Sinapis alba (assembly GCA_012274485.2). Classification (NCBI taxonomy): domain Eukaryota; kingdom Viridiplantae; phylum Streptophyta; class Magnoliopsida; order Brassicales; family Brassicaceae; genus Sinapis; species Sinapis alba. Next base: position 33,661 of record MU106065.1, on the reverse strand, counting down.
TATTCAGTGGAGAGTCTCCATGAAGTTGAATAAATCCCAAAAGATTTATATTTTAGAAGTATTCAACTATCGAATCAGGATATCCATATTTAGTTTATTTGGACATATGGCAAGTTCTTCAAGCTTCTAATCAAACCAGGATGAATCAGTATGTAAGAAGCTTGATTTGAAACCATTATTTAGTGGAGAGTACCCATGAATTCGAATAAATCACATAGGAGTTTTTTTGAATAAGTTATACACTTTCTACTCAGGATATCTATGTTTAGCCTGTTTCGACATATGGAAAGTTCTTTAAGCTTGTAATCAAACCAGGATGTATCTCTATGCAAGAAGCTTGATTTGGAACCACTATTCAGTGGAGAGTATCCATGAAGTTGAATAAATCCCAAAGAAGTTATGTTTAAGAAGTTATTCCACTTTATAATCAGGATATCCATGTTTAGCCTGTTTGGACATATGGCAAGTTCTTCAAGCTTTTAATCAAACCAGGATGAATCACTATGAAAGAAGCTTGATTTAGAACCATTAATAAGTGGAGAGTCTTTCATGAAGTTTAATAAATCTCATAGGAGTTATGTTGAATAAGTTATTCCACTTTCTAATCAGGATATCCATGTTTAGCCTGTTTGGACTATGGCAAGTTCTTGAAGCTTCTAATAAAACCAGGATGAATCACTATGCAAGAAGATTGATTTGGAACCATTATTCAGTGGAGAGTATCCATGAATTTGAATAAATCCCAACGGAGTTATGTTTAAGAAGTTATTCTACTTTCTAATCAGGATATCCATGTTTAGCATGTTTGGACATATGGCAAGTTCTTGAAGCTTCTAATCAAACCAGGATGAATCACTATGTAAGAAGCTTGATTTGGAACCATTATTCAGTGGAGAATATCCATGAAGTTGAATCAATCCCAAAGGAGTTATGTTTAAGAAGTTATTCCACTTTCTAACACGGATATCGATGTTTAACATTTTTGGACATATGGCAAGTTCTTGAAGCTTCTAATAAAACCAGGATGAATCACTATGTAAGAAGCTTGGTTTGGAACCATTATTCAGTGGATAGTATCCATGAAGTTGTATAAATCCTGAAGGAGTTATGTTTAAGAAGTTATTCCACTTTCTAATCAGGATATCCATGTTTAGCCTGTTTGGACATATGGCAAGTTCTTCAAGCTTCTAATCAAACCAGGATGAATCACTATGTAAAAAGCTTTATTTGGAACCATTAATCAATGGAGATTCTTTCATGAAGTTGAATAAATCCCATAGGAGTTATGTTGAATAAGTTATTCCACTTTCTAATCAGGATATCCATGTTTAGCCTGTTTGGACATATGACAATTTCTTCAAGCTTCTTATCAAACCATGATGAATCACTATGTAAAAATATTGATATGGAACCATTAATAATTTGAGAGTCTTTCATGAAGTTAAATAAATCTCATAGGATTTATGTTGAATAAGTTATTCCACTTTCTAATCAGGATATCCATGTTTAGCCTGTTTGGACATATGGCAAGTTCTTGAAGCTTCTAATCATACCAGGATGAATCAATATGTAAGAAGCTTGATTAGGAACTATTATTCAGTGGCGAGTATGCATGAAGTTGAATAAATCCCAAAGGAGTTATGTTTAAGAAGTTATTCCACTTTCTAATCAGGATATCCATGTTTAGCATGTTTGGACATATGGCAAGTTCTTCAAGCTCCTAATAAACCATGATGAGTCACTATGTAAGAAGCTTGATTTGGAACAATATTTCAGTGTACAGTATCCATGAAGTTGAATAAATCCCAAAGGTGTTATGTTTGAGAAGTTATTCCACTTTCTAATTAGGATATCAAGGTTTAGCATGTTTGGACATATGGGAAGTTCTTCAAGATTCTAATCAAACCAGGATGAATCACTATGTAAAACGCTTGATTTCGAACCATTAGTAAGTGGAGTGTCTTTCATAAATATGAATAAAATCTCATTGGAGTTATGTTGAATAAGTTATTCATTTTTCTAATCAGGATATCCATGTTTAGCCTATTTGGACATATGGCAAGTTCTTCCAGCTTCTAATCAAACCAGGATGAATCACTATGTAAGAAGCTTGATTTGGAACCATTATTCAGTGGAGAGTATCCATGAAGTTGAATAAATCCCAAGGGAGTTTTGTTTAAGATGTTATTCCACTTTCTAATGAGGATATCCATGTTTAACATGTTTGGACATATGGTAAGTTTTTCAAGCTTCTAATCAAACCAGGATGAATATCTATCTAAGAAACTTTCTAATCACGATATCCATGTTTAGCCTGTTTGGACATATGGCAAGTTCTTCAAGTTTCTAATCAAACCAGGATGAATAACTATGTAAAAAGCTTGATTTGGAACCATTAATCAGTGGAGAGTCTTTCATGAAGTTGAATAAATCTCATAGGAGTTATTTTGAAGAAATTATTCCACTTTCAAATCAGGATATCCATGTTTAGCCTGTTTGGACATATGACAAGTTCTTCAAGCTTCTAATCAAACCAGGACGAATCACTATGCAAGAAGCTTGATTTGGAACGATTATTAAGTGGAGAGTATCAATGAAGTTGAATAAATCCCAAAGGAGTTATGTTTAAGAAGTTATTCTACTTTCTAATCAGGATATCCATGTTTAGACTGTTTTGACATATGGCAAGTTCTTGAACCTTCTAATCAAACTAGAATGAAACACTATGTAAGAAGCTTAATTTTGAACCATTATTCAGTGGAGAGTATCCATGTTGTTGAATAAATCTCATAGGAGTTATGTTGAAGAAGTAATTCCACTTACTAATCAGGATATCCATGTTTAGCCTGTTTCGACATATGGAAAGTTCTTCAAGCTTCTAATCAAACCATGATGAATCACTATGAAAGAATCTTGATTTCGAACCATTATTCAGTGGAGAGTATCCATGAAGTTGAATAAATCCCAAAGGAGTTATGTTTAAGAAGTTATTCCACTTTCTAATTAGGATATCCATGTTTAGCCTGTTTGGACATATGGCAAGTTCTTCAAGCTTCTAATCAAACCAGGATGAATCACTATGTAAGAAGCTTGAGCTGGAACCACTATTCAGTGGAGAGTTTCCATGAAGTTGAATAAATCTCAAAAGAGTTATGTTTTAGAAGTTATTCCACTTTCTAATCAGGATATACATATTTAGCTTTTTTGGACATATGGCAAGTTCTTCGAGCTTCTAATCAAACCACGATGAATCACTATGTAAAAAGCTTGATTTGGAACCATTAATCAGTGGAGAGTCTTTCATGAAGTCGAATAAATCACATAGGAGTTATGTTGAATAAGTTATTCCACTTTCTAATCAGGATATCCATATTTAAATTGTTTGGACATATGGCAAGTTCTTCAAGCTTCTAATCAAACCAGGATGAATCACTATGCAAGAAGCTTGATTTGGAACTATTATTCAGTCAATATTCTCCATGAAGTTTAATAAATCCCAAAGGAGTTATGTTTTAGAAGTTATTCCACTTTAGAATCAGGATATCCATATTTAGCTTTTTGGACATATGGCAAGTTCTTTAAGCTTCTAATCAAACCAGGATGAATCATTATGTAAAAATATTATTTTGGAACCATTAATCAGTGGAGAGTCTTTCATGAAGTCGAATAAATCACATAGGAGTTATGTTGAATAAGTTATTCCACTTTCTAATCACGATCTCCATGTTTAGTCTGTTTGGACAAATGGCAAGTTCTTTAATCTTCTAATCAAACCAGGATGAATCACTATGCAAGAAGATTGATTTGGAACCATTATTAAGTGGAGAGTATCAATGAAGTTTAATAAATCCCAAAGGAGTTATGTTTAAGAAGTTATTCCACTTTCTAATCAGGATATCCATGTTTAGCCTGTTTGGACATATGGCAAGTTCTTCAAGCTTGTAATCAAACCAGGATGAATCACTATGTAAAACGCTTGTTTTGGAACCGTTGTTCAGTGGAGAGTATTCATGAAGTTGAATAAATCTCATAGGAGTTACGTTTTAGAAGTTATTTCACTTTCTAATCACGATATCCATGTTTAGCCTGTTTGGACAAATGGCAAGTTCTTCAAGTTTCTCATCAAACCAGGATGAATAACTATGTAAAAAGCTTGATTTGGAACCATTAATCAGTGGAGAGTCTTTCATGAAGTTGAATAAATCTCATAGGAGTTATCTTGAAGAAATTATTCCACTTTCTAATCAGGATATCCATGTTTAGCCTGTTTGGACATATGACAAGTTCTTCAAGCTTCTAATCAAACAAGGACGAATCACTATGCAAGAAGCTTGATTTGGAACGATTTTTAAGTGGAGAGTATCAATGAAGATGAATAAATCCCAAAGGAGTTATGTTTAAGAAGTTATTCCACTTTCTAATCAGGATATCCATGTTTAGACTGTTTTGACATATGGCAAGTTCTTTAAGCTTCTAATCAAACTAGAATGAATCACTATGTAAGAAGCTTGATTTTGAACCATTATTCAGTGGAGAGTATCCATGAACTTGAATAAATCTCATAGGAGTTATGTTGAAGAAGTAATTCCACTTACTAGTCAGGATATCCATGTTTAGCCTGTTTGGACATTTGGCAAGTTCTTCAAGCTTCTAATCAAACCAGGATGAATCACTATGTAAGAAGCTTGATTTGGAACCATTATTTAGTGGATAGTATCCATGAAGTCGAATAAATTACATAGGAGTTATGTTGAATAAGTTATTCCACTTTATACTCAGGATATCCATGTTTAGCCTGTTTCGACATATGGCAAGTTCTTCAAGATTCTAATCAAACCAGGATAAATCACTATGAAAGAATCTTGATTTCGAACCATTATTCAGTGGAGAGTATCCACGAAGTTGAATAAATCCCAAAGGAGTTATGTTTAGAAAGTTATTCCACTTTCTAATTAGGATATCCATGTTTAACCTATTTGGACATATGGCAAGTTCTTCAAGCTTCTAATCAAACCAGGATGAATCACTATATAAGAAGCTTGAGCTGGAACCACTATTCAGTGCAGAGTCTCCATGAAGTTGAATAAATCTCAAAGGAGTTATGTTTTAGAAGTTATTCCACTTTCTAATCAGGATATACATATTTAGCTTTTTTGGACATATGGCAAGTTCTTCAAGCTTCTAATCAAACCACGATGAATCACTATGTAAAAAGTTTGATTTGGAACCATTAATCAGTGGAGAGTCTTTCATGAAGTCGAATAAATCACATAGGAGTTATGTTGAATAAGTTATTCCACTTTCTAATCATGATATCCATATTTAAATTTTTTGGACATATGGCAAGTTCTTCAAGCTTCTAATCAAACCATGATGAATCACTATGCAAGAAGCTTGATTTGGAACTATTATTCAGTCGATATTCTCCATGAAGTTGAATAAATCCCAAAGGAGTTATGTTTTAGAAGTTATTCCACTTTAGAAAGAGGATATCCATATTTAGCTTTTTGGACATATGGCAAGTTCTTTAAGCTTCTAATCAAACCAGGATGAATCATTATGTAAAAATATTATTTTGGAACCATTAATCAGTGGAGAGTCTTTCATGAAGTTGAATAAATCACATAGGAGTTATGTTGAATAAGTTATTCCAGTTTCTAATCACGATCTCCATGTTTAGCCTGTTTGGACAAATGGCAAGATCTTTAAGCTTCTAATCAAACCAGGATTAATCACTATGCAAGAAGATTGATTTGGAACCATTATTAAGTGGAGAGTATCAATGAAGTTGAATAAATCCCAAAGGAGTTATGTTTAAGAAGTTATTCCACTTTCTAATCAGGATATCCATGTTTAGCCTGTTTGGACATATGGCAAGTTCTTCAAGCTTCTAATCAAACCAGGATGAATCACTATGTAAGAAGATTGATTTGGAACCATTATTCAGTGGAGAGTATCCATGAAGTTAAATAAATCCCAAAGGAGTTATGTTTAAGAAGTTATTCTACTTTCTAATTAGGATATACATGTTTAGCCTGTTTGGACATATGGCAAGTTTTTCAAGCTCCTATTCAAACCAGGATGAATCACAATGTAAGAAGCTTGATTTGGAACATTAACCAATGGAGTACCGAATGGGCGGGGAAATCTCTGGGAGGCGAGCTTGCGATAGATGCCTCTCAGCCCTACATGCGGAGATGGAGGGGTTGCTTTGGGCGGCCACCTGTATGAGGGATATGAGGATGACTTCGATTCGGTTTGAGACTGACTGCTTGGATTTAGCTGTCATAACGGAGAACCCGTTGGATTGGCCCTCGTTTCCGTCAGAGATGGATTCCTTTGCAAGTTTACAGGATGCCTTCGAGGAAGTGACCATTGTCCACATTCCCCGAAGCAGTATTGACCGAGCAGAATTTTTAGCAAAGGAAGCGAGAATTAAATGTTACATTTTTTCCATATAGATCAGACTCGGATAGGCGAGGGTGCTCCCGAAGGACCGACTCGCCAAGTCACCACTTGATCTAGAATACATGGGCTGCTGACAAAAAGTTGAATAAATCACATAGGAGTTATGTTGAAGAAGTTGTTCCACTTTCAAATCAGGATATCCATGTTTATCCTGTTTGGACATATGGCTAGTTCTTCAAGCTTCTAATCAAACCAGGATGAATCACTATGTAAGAAGCTTGATTTGGAACCATTATTCAGTGGAGAGTTTCCATGAAGTTGAATAAATCCCAAAGGAGTTATGTTGAAGAAGTTATTCCACTTTCTAATCAGGATATCCATGTTTAGCATGTTTGGACATATGGCAAGTTCTTCGAGCTTCTAATCAAACCAGGATGAATCAATATGTAAGAAGCTTGATCTGGAACCATTATTCAGTGGAGTGTATCCATGAAGTTGTATAAATCCCAAAGGAGTTATGTTTAAGAAGTTATTTCATTTTTTAATCAAGATATCCATGTTTAGCCTGTTTGGACATATGGCAAGTTCTTCAAGCCTCTAATCAAACCAGGATGAATCACTATGTAAGAAGCTTGATTTGGAACTATTATTCAGTGGAGAGTATCCGTGAAGTTGAATAAATCTCATAGGAGTTATGTTGAAGAAGTAATTCCACTTACTAATCAGGATATCCATGTTTAGCCTGTTTGGACATATGGCAAGTTCTTGAAGCTTCTAATCAAACCAGGATGAATCACTATGTAAGAAGGTTGATTTGGAACCATTATTCAGTGGAGAGTATCCATGAAGTTGAATAAATCTCATAGGAGTTATGTTGAAGAAGTAATTCCACTTAATAATCAGGATATCCATGTTTAGCCTGTTTGGACAATTGGCAAGTTCTTTAAGCTTATAATCAAACCAGGATGAATCACTATGTAAGAAGCTTTATTTGGAACCATTATTCAGTGGAGAGTTTCCATGAAATTAAATAAATCCTAAATGAGTTATGTTTTAGAAGTTATTCCACTTTCTAATCAGGATATCCATATTTAGCTTTTTGGACATATGGCAAGTTCGTCAAGCTTCTTATCAAACCAGGATGAATCACTATGTAAAAAGCTTGATTTGGAATCATTAATCAGTGGCGATTCTTTCATGAAGTCGAATAAATCACATAGGAGTTATGTTGAATAAGTTATTCCACTTTCTAATCAGGATATACATGTTTAGCTTGTTTGGACATATGGTTTCTTCATGCATCTAAACAAACCAAGATGAATCACTATGTAAGAAGCTTGATTTGGAACCATTATCCAGTGGAGAATATCCATGAAGTTGAATCAATCCCAAAGGAGTTATGTTTAAGAAGTTATTCCATTTTCTAATCAGGATATCTATTTTTAGCCTGTTTGGACATATGGCAAGTTCTTGAAGATTCTAATCAAACCAGGATGAATCACTATGCAAGAATCTTGATTTGAAACCATTATTCAGTGGAGAGTATCCATGAAGTTGAATAAATCCAAAAGGAGTTATGTTTAAGAAGTTATTCTACTTTCTAACCAGGATATCCATGTTTAGCCTGTTTGGACATATGCAAGTTCTTGAAGCTTCTAACCAAACCAGGATGAATCACGATGTAAAAAGCTTGATTTGGAACCATTATTCAGTGGATAGTATCCATGAAGTTGAATAAATCCCAAAGGAGTTATGTTTAAGAAGGTTATCCACATTCTAATCAAGATATCCATGTTTAGCATGTTTGGACATATGGCAAGTTCTTCAAGCTTCTAATCAAATAAGGATGAATCACAATGTAAGAAGCTTGATTTGGAACCATTATTCATTGCAGAGTATCCATGAAGTTGAATAAATCCCAAAGGAGTTATGTTTAAGAAGTTATTCCACTTTCTAATTAGGATATCCATGTTTAGCCTGTTTAGACATATGGCAAGTTCTTCAAGCTTCTAATCAAACCATGACGAATCATTATGTAAGAAGATTGATTTGGAACCATTATTCAGTGAAGAGTATCCATGAAGTTGAATAAATCCCAAAGGAGTTATGTTTAAGAAGTTATTCCACTTTCTAATAAGGATATCCATGTTTAGCATGTTTGGGCATATGACAAGTTCTTCAAGCTTCTAATCAAACCAGGATGAATAACTATGTACGAAGCTTGATTTGGAACCATTATTCATTGGAGAGTATCCATGAAGTTGAATAAATCTCATAGGAGTTATGTTGAAGAAGTAATTGCACTTACTAATCATGATATCCACGTTTAGCCTGTTTGGACATTTGGCAAGTTCTTCAAGCTTCTAATCAAACCAGGATGAATCACTATGTAAGAATGATGATTTTGAACCATTTTTCAGTGGAGAGTTTCCAGGAAATTGAATAAATCCCAAAGGATTTATGTTTTAGAAGTTATTCCACTTTCTAATCAAGATATCCATATTTAGCTTTTTGGACATATGCCAAGTTCTTCAAGCTTCTAATCAAACCGGAATGAATCACTATGTTAAAAGCTTTATTTGGAACCATTAATCAGTGGAGTGTCTTTCATGAAGTCGAATAAATCACATAGGAGTTATGTTGAATAAGTTATTCAACTTTCTAATCAAGATATCCATATTTAGCTGTTTTGGACATATGTCAAGTTCTTCAAGCTTCTAATCAAACCAGGAAGAATCACTATGTAAAAAGCTTTATTTGGAATCATTAATCAGTGGAGTGTCTTTCATGAAGTCGAATAAATCACATAGGAGTTATGTTGAATAAGTTATTCCACTTTATAATCAGGATATCCATGTTTAGCCTGTTTGGACATATGGCAAGTTCTTGAAGCTTCTAATCAAACCAAGCTGATCACTATGTAAGAATCTAGATTTGAAACTATTATTCAGTGGAGAGTATCCATGAAGTTGAATAAATCCCAAAGGATTTATCTTTAAGAAGGTATTCCACTTTCAAATCAGGATATCCATGTTCAGCATGTTCGGACATATGGCAATTTCTTTAAGCTTCTAATCAAACCAGGATGAATCACTATGTAAGAAGCTTGATTTGGAACCATTATTCAGTAGAGAGTAGAGAGTATCCATGAAGTTTAATAAATCCCAAAGGAGTTTTGTTTTAGAAGTTATTCCACTTTCTAATCAGGATATCCATATTTATTTTTTTGGACATATGACAAGTTCTTCAAGCTTCTAATCAAACCAGGATGAATCACTATGTAAAAAGCTTGATTTGGAACCATTATTCAGTGGAGAGTATCAATGAAGTTGAATAAATCCCAAAGGAATTATGTTTAAGAAGTTATTCCACTTTCTAATCAGGATATATGTGTTTAGCTTGTTTTGACATATGGCAAGTTCTTGAAGCTTCTAATCAAACCAGGATGAATCACTATGTAAGAAGCTTGATTTGGAACCATTATTCAGTGGAGAGTATCCATGAAGTTGAATAAATCTCATAGGAGTTATGTTGAAGAAGTAATTCCACTTACTAGTCAGGATATCCATGTTTAGCCTGTTTGGACATTTGGTAAGTTCTTCAACCTTATAATCAAACCATGATGAATCACTATGTAAGAAGCTTGATTTGGAACCATTATTCAGTGGAGTGTTTCCATGAAGTTAAATAAATCCCAAAGGAGTTATGTTTTAGAAGTTATTCCACTTTCTAATCAGGATATCCATATTTAGCTTTTTTGGACATATGGCAAGTTCGTCAAGCTTCTAATCAAACCAGGATGAATCACTATGTAAAAAGCTTGATTTGGAACCATTAATCAGTGGAGAGTCTTTCATGAAGTCGAATAAATCACATAGGAGTTATGTTGAATAAGTTATTCCACTTTCTAATCAGGATATTCATGTTTAGCCTGTTTGGACATATGGTTTCTTCATGCATCTAAACAAACCAAGATGAATCACTATGCAAGAAGCTTCATTTGGAACCATTATTCAGTGGAGAATATCCATGAAGTTGATGTTGAGATGATGAAATAAATAGCAGAAAGTGTAAGGAATGTGGAGATGAAGTAATTTGAAGGAAGAGGGAAACAAGTATGCTTGGATTATGCAAAGGATCACCTTACCTTGGAGTGCAAGTCTGTCCGTACAATCTAACCTACCTTGGAGTGCAAGAAAAGGGAAGAGGAGTATTTGAATATTTGAATCAGAAGACAGCCTAAGGTAACTAAGGAGGGAAGCCCTTGGTCGACAAGAGGAGAAGGAGCTGTTGGGGAGCTGGTTCACGGATGGCATGTGAGCAAGTGGTCCTCCCACCTGTTAGGACCTGTCACTGTCAGCTGCTGGGCCTGCTCAGGTTCTGTCCAAGCAAGTCTGTTCTGATGCTTCTGATAAAGGCAGAATTGTTTATGTATTTCCTTTGTTTATTCTTCTTCTTGTCCTCTAGGATAGATTAGTTTAGTATAGTTTTGTCTATTTAAAGACTTGTATGCAATTCTGAATTAATTAAGGAAACCATTTCCTCTCTTACTCTCTCTTTCCTATTTCGAATTCTCTCTCTCTCCCCTTCATGTTCTTCCTGTTCTTCAAAGTTCTTCACTTAAACCACTTGCTAATTCTCTAAATCTCACATGGTATCAGAGCATTCATGCTCCTGAAACCTATTCTATTCCGCAAACTCTGATAAACTACTACAAATATTTCATTTCTCATTTCTTTTCATATCTCAACTCTCTGTTTTTGAGCTGTTCTTGCTGTTCTTGAGCTGTTCTTGATGGACATGGGAGAAAACTCAAAAATGGTGATGATTCCAGTTACTCTTAAAGGAGCTAACTACCTGCTGTGAGCTAGACTTGCTAAAACAGCTCTTGGAGGCAGAGGTCTCTGGGAAATTGTTGAAGATAGCAAGAACCCAAAGAAGAAGACCATCCTAGGAGAGGATGGCAGTTAAGTGGTTGTCGCTGAGGCTGGTGATAAGAAGAAGGGTCAGGAGGACCTCATGGTGCTGTCTATCATCCAGAACAGCCTTGAAGCTTCAATCCAGGAAGCTTACTCCTACTGTGAAACTTCCAAGGAGCTGTGGGATACACTGAAAAAGGTGAATGGAAATGTTTCTAACATCAGTAGAGTGTTTGAAGTCAAGAAGGCCATCAACACTCTTAGTCAAGAGGACACCGATTTTGATAAACACTTTGGGAAGTTCAGATCCTTGTGGGCTGAACTGGAGATGCTAAGACCAGTATTTGTAGATCATGATGTGTTGAATGAAAGGAGAGAACAAGACAAGGTGTTTGCTCTATTGTTCACTCTCAACCCAGGCTACAATGATTTAGTTAAGCACATCCTAAGGAGTAAGGAACTTCCATGCCTTGAAGAAGTATGTGCTCAAATCCAAAAGGAGCAAGGATCAGTGGGTCTCTTTGGAGGAAAAGGAGACCTTATGTTGGCAAACCAAGCTGAAGGTGTGGCAAATAAAGGCTCCTACAGAGCTGAAGAGAAGAAAGTCTGGATATGTGATCATTGCAAGAAGAAGGGTCATGGGAAAGACAAGTGCTGGATTCTCCACCCCCATCTCAAACCACAGAAGTTCAGGACACCTTACAATGATGGTAGAGCCAACTTCTCTGGTGATATAGGAGAGCCATCTACCCCAGCCCCCATGCGCACTGCCAATGCAACTGGTGAGGGAAGAGCTTTAGCTTCCATGGGCGGTTCTGCCTTGAGGAACACACAAGATGAAGCCATCAAACGGTCAGACATTGAGGCTCTCATCAAAATCCTCAAGGACAACTCTGGTAACAAATTTGGTACCTCTTTACATGCTTTAAATTGTGGTATCTCCTTGAATACTTTAACTGATTTGAAATTGTCAAAACCTTTAGTAATTGATTCAGGAGCTAGCCACCATATGATTAGTGATTTAAACCTGATTAAAAACATTGTTCCTGCCTTAGGAAATGTCATGATAGCTAATGGAGAAAGGGTACCAATTAAAGGGATAGGTGACCTTAGATTATTTAACAAAGATTCTAAAGCTTTCTATATGCCTAGTTTCACCTCAAACCTGTTATCAGTTAAAAGAGCCACTAATGACTTGAATTGCAGTGTTACCTTCACTCCTAATGATGTCTACTTTCAGGATATTGAAACTAGTAGGTTGCTTGGCAAAGGTGTGACCAAGGGAGACTTGTACTTGCTTGAAGACACCAAGCTTTCAGCCGATTTATCTTATGCTTTAAATTCAAATTTTAGTTTCCCTAAAGATGTAATGTGGCATGCTAGATTAGGACATCCTCATTCACGTGCCTTGAACATCATGTTGCCTAGTATTTCATTTCAAAAGGATTGTGAAGCTTGTATCTTAGGAAAGCATTGCAAAACTGTCTTTTCTAAATCCAGTACAATCTATGAGAATTGCTTTGATTTAATTCACTCTGATGTGTGGACTGCCCCTTGTGCATCTAGGGAACATCATAAGTACTTTGTGACATTTATAGATGAGAAATCTAAGTATACATGGATCACCTTGCTGCAGTCTAAAGATAGGGTGTTAGATGCTTTCATAAACTTTCAAACTTTGTCTCTAACCATTACAATGCCAAGATAAAAATTCTTAGATCAGATAATGGAGGAGAATACACCAGCAAAGCATTCAAACAACACTTAGACAAACATGGGATGATCCACCAAACCAGCTGTCCATACACTCCACAACAAAATGGTGTGGCTGAGAGGAAGAATATACATCTTATGGAGGTGGCCAGGAGTATGATGTTTCATATGAATGTACCTAAGAAGTTTTGGGGAGATGCTGTGATGACAGCATGCTACTTGATTAATAAAATTCCAACCAAGGTCCTTCAAGATCAGTCCCCCCATGAGGTATTAAACAAAAATCGCCCATCTATAGATCACCTTTGGGTATTTGGTTGCTTGTGCTTTGTCTTAATTCCAGGAGAACAAAGGAACAAGCTTGAACCAAAGAGTACAAGAGCTATGTTCATTGGGTACTCACCTCACCAAAAGGGATACAAGTGTGTTTCACCTGAAACCAGTAGGGTTTTAGTCTCTAAAGATGTGAGGTTTATTGAGTCCAGAGGCTACTATGATGAGAAGAGTTGGGATGAAGTGAAAGACTTATCCCAATCAGCCTCAGATAGGGCTGAGAGTTTGAGGAGGGTAATGGAGAGTCTTGGCATCAGTATTCCCAAAGAGAGGGTTGTGATTGAGACTGAACCAAGACAAGACAGGCCAGGGTCCCAAACTGAAGAATCGCCTAAGGAGGTTGAGAATGAAGCTGTTGATGTTACTCCCTTTGTTCCTGAAGGGGGGAATCAAACTGAACCCCAACAAGAAAGTTCAGTATCTCAGGATCAAGATGAGCAACAAGAAGAAGGTCAGTGGTGAGTGAATATCAGTCCATGGAGGAAGAGACTACACCAACTGAAGAAAATGTTCAAACATTAAGAAGGAGCACTAGGATCAAAAAGCCTCCTTCAAATTGGGTCAACACAAGGGTCTACTTCAACTCACAAGCAGTAGCTCACCCTATCCGAGCTGTGTGCTCCTTAGCTCAATTTCCACAGGAACATGTGATGCTCATGGGAGAACTAGATCAGGAGTACATACCAAGGTCTTATGAAGAAGCTATGGAACACAAGGAGTGGAGAGACTCAGTCGGGAATGAAACAAATGCTATGATTGTCAACAACACTTGGTATGAAGCTGAACTTCCAAAGGGAATGAAGGCAGTGACAAGCATGTGGATCTTCACCATCAAATACAATGCTGATGGTACTGTGGAAAGGCGCAAGACTAGGCTGGTGGCAAGAGGATTCACTCAGACTTATGGAGAAGACTACCTAGATACCTTTGCACCAGTAGCTAAGCTGCATACCATAAGGATCATCCTTTCTTTGGCTGTCAACTTGGAGTGGGATCTANGTTTATATTTCTAGGATCTTAGCTTGTTATAAATCAATCATCTTCTTATTTGCTTAGATTAGGAAAGTTTGTGAATTCTTAGTGTTATAGATCTTTAGTTCCTTGTGGATTCGATCCTAAAGTGTTACAATGACATGCCATTCGATTGTGGCATTGTTTACACAATAGGTTAATTGGTGAGTGTGTAAACGCGAATATCACCTGACAGCTGTGCCAGGCTGTCAGGATCTTGACCAAGATGCCAAGATGCTTCACACATGTGGGACTCTCCATTAGACAGATTCAAACCAGGCGCTCCTCTCCCTTTGACTACACATGCTTCTTATTTCGAAATGCCCTTGTTCTCTTGTTCTATATATTGTAACCTTTGCTCTCAATAATAAACACACAGTTTTGAGTCTCTCTCTCTTGTTCTTAAGTTTCTCTCTCTAGCTCTTGGTGTTTACGATGATTCTTCACTAATCTCCCCATTTCTGTCCAAATCTGTTATATTCTCTCTTCTTTCTTCATCTATCTCTTTTTATTTCTAAATATTTTATGGTATCAGAGCAAGGTTGCTCAGTTTCTGGGTATTGAGGTCGCAAGTCTTCAGCTTCAGTTCAAGATTCAATCTTTGGGGTTCATCTGAGTCAAGGAAGGCAAGATGGAAGGAAACAAGATCATGGCTATTCCTGTGGTTTTGAAAGGTGGTGGTAACTACCTGTTGTGGTCTAGGCTGGTGAAGACAGCCATTGGGAGCAAGGGTTTATGGTCTCATATCACTGATGGAGGTCCAAAACCAGTTGCTGATGATGATGGAGGTGAAAAGGAGCTTGCTTTGGTCGACAAAGATAAGTGGGCTCAAGAAGATCTGATGGTGTTATCTGTGATACAAGGATCTCTTGAATCTTCAATTCTTGAAGCTTATAGCTACTGTGAGACTCCATAGGCCTTGTGGGAGACACTCCAGAAGGTATATGGGAACATTTCTAATTTGAGCAGGGTGTTTGAGGTGAAGAGAGCCATCAATACACTGGTGCAAGAAGAGGTTGAGTTCACCAAACACTTGGGTAAGTTTAGAGCCCTTTGGTCTGAGTTGGAGATGCTAAGACCCAACACTACTGATCAGGAGACACTCATGGAGAGGCGTGAGCAGGATCAGGTATTTGGGTTGCTGTTGACTCTGAATCCTGCCTTTAATGATTTGATCAAGCACATACTGAGATCCTCCAAGCTTCCATCTCTAGAGGAAGTATGTGCTCAAATCCAGAAGGAGGAAGGGTCACTTGGGTTATTTGGAGGCAAAGGAGACTTGTCTCTAGCTAACAAAGCTGAGGCTGTGCAAGCTAACAAAGCTATGTACAGAACTGAAGACAGGAAGTATGGTGATGATAGGAGGTTTGGAGGCAACTGTGATCATTGTAAGAAGCCTGGTCACAAGAGGAGTCAGTGTTGGATCCTTCATCCCCATCTTAAACCAGCAAAGTTCATGAAGGATAGGGAAGCTAGAGCTCACCTGACTGAAGCAAGTGAGGCTGGTTCATCTGGTGCTGGGTCAAGCTTGCGTGGTGGAGAAAGTGAAGGGAAGGCATTAGCTTCTCAACACACTGCCCTAAAGAGCATGGAGAATGAAGTGATCAGGAAGTCTGATATTGAGGCCTTAATCAAAGCTCTCAAGGAGTCTGGTAACCCCCTTGGAAATATCCTTGGTTATTCTTATGCTGCTTATAAAGTTCCTAGAACCATTGATAGGATGCTGGATAGTGCAAAATCTTTATCTGGAATCATTGATAGGTTGCTAGTGAAACCAAGATCAATAGACAATGGAAATGAATCACCTAGGATCTACACTGCTCAGAATGTGACTAAACCTTTGATTGTTGATTCTGGTGCATCTCACCATATGATTAGTGACACTAGTCTCATTAAGGATTTAGAACCTGCTCATGGTCATGTAATGATTGCTAATGGTGATAAGATTCCTATTAAAGGAATAGGTAATCTGAAACTATTTGAAAAAGAATCTAGAGCTTTCTATATGCCTGAGTTTACTTCTAACCTTTTATCTGTTAAAAGATGCACCACTGATCTTCAATGTAATGTTATCTTTAGTCCTGATGATGTTAAGTTTCAGGATATTAAAAGCAGTGAGATGATTGGAAGAGGAGTTACCAAGGGAGAACTATATATGCTTGAAGACTTAGCTCCTGTTTCTAGTTCTATTTACTCTTTCAAGTCTGTTCTGAATAATGATGCATTGTGGCATTCTAGATTAGGTCATCCTCATGTTAGAGCTTTAAGTTTAATGTTACCAGGTGTTGTATTTGAGAATAATGAGTGTGAAGCTTGTGTGTTAGGCAAACATTGTAAGGCTGTGTTTCAAAAATCATCTACTATCTATGAACACTGCTTTGATTTAGTTCACTCTGATGTTTGGACTGCACCATGTTTGTCTAGAGAGAACTATAAGTACTTTGTTACATTCATAGATGAAAAATCTAAATACACCTGGATAACACTCATTCAAACTAAGGATAGGGTTCTTGATGCATTTAAGAATTTTCAAAGCTATGTGTCTAACCATTACAATGCCAAGTTAAAGATTTTCAGGTCTGATAATGGTGGGGAATACACAAGC
>MU106064.1:150911-189513 GCA_012274485.2 Sinapis alba | reverse complement strand
ACAATGCCGGCCCGGTACTGAGCGATTTGGAGAAAAGCTGGCTCAGCGAGGTCGAAATGCTGAAGAGGAGGATTGCACCACCCACCATTGTCGTTGGAGAGGCCTAAGTTCGGTGGACAAAAGTTAGTAGCCGTGACGGTGATAGTGGAACCTACACACCATCTTGGGTCACCGTTGCACTTCATCTCGTAGCACGCGCCGCACGTGAGTCCGTTGTTGAATAAAGCCGTGCTTAGAGCCGCCGTATTGGTCCCGTAATCTTGGCTATATAGGTTTCCATAGCCACAAGCTCCTCCTGAATATTTAGGTATGTCTCGTGTTAGCTAACATGCGCAAAGATATTAAATTTTAGTTAACATGCGCATGTATTGTTATTGGTTAAGCTCATACCCATTGTGCCGGAAGCGTCGGCGCCACCGTAGAACGTGGCGTGACCACCTTGCCAACCTCCATCGTCTCCATGAGCACCTTGGAAAAAGAATAATAAGCTGTATATGGATAATATTGAGATTATAGAATATTTGGAGTCTGATGTAATATCCATTTTTGTTTTTGTTTTTGTTTTGTGGAGCCTGGACTTGAGTTGAGGGTTGGTTAATCAGTTTTGAGTATCTGATTTTATTTGGTGAGAATTGTGATACTGATATGGAATCAAATGTGGAGGGACTGAGTATATATAGGAGTTCTGGACTTTATAATAATAATGGCAAGAGATACTATTTATAAAATGGTGTGTCTACTAATTATATTGATTAGTCTCCCCTTCTTTTTTTGAGAAACATTGATTAGTCTCCTCTCTCGCCTTTCTTTAGGCAAGTCATATATGTATTATTCAAGTGTCTTCTGCCAATTTGCGAGAGAATTGCGGCAAATGCTTCTCGTTAAATCCCATGTATCTCATCAATTTTGGTATGTATATCCAATGATGATATAGTTTTTCTCGTAAACTGAGCATAAAATTCAGTATATGGCCAAATGGGTAACTTGTTTGGATAACTGGTAGTAAAGTCAACAATGTAGGCCACCGTTGATCTTGCAATAGTCATAATTGTTTTTGATTCTCTAGTATTTATTTGAGGCCAAGTTTTTCTTTTGGATGATTTTGCTCTGTATACATAAGAAACTAAACAATGAAAAATATAACTATTCAACAGTAGTATTCAATTGATGAGACTATTTAAACATAATCTAGACCATTTTTTTCCTTGGAGTCACATGCACGTAAAGAAAAAACTAATACATATATACTACATTATATACTATTTATTAAATTAATAGTATATAAAATTTGATCCATATTAATAATACAAATTGTATGTTAATTGTTTTCAAGTTAGGAAAAAATTAGATGATAATAGTCTTCATCCACGGTGGAAGAGGAAGACGATGGAAGAGAAGGGAGAAGGAAAGAGGAGAGAGGAGGAGTAGAAGGAAAAAGAGAAAGAGAATTAGGGAGGAAGGGAGAAGAGGAAAGAAAAAGATAAAATGAAAAAAAAATTGTAATTATACTATACTATATTCATAGATAGAATCTATATTATCCATAATTTTAATTATAGGTTATTTTGCTTATTTGTCATATTTTTATTAGTTTTTAAAAGTTATATATTATATTTTTCTGATTTTAAGTTTAGTTATTAATTTTAGTTAATATTTTTTTCAAATGTTAGTTTTAAACACAATTTTAATAATTATTTTATTACATTTATGATAACTATTAACGGATATTATCAAATTTTATCAATATATTCATCTTATATTATTTTAGTAATATTAATTAAATTGTTTAAGATTTTGGTTTATTTATTATTTTTTTTTTAAAAAGAAATTCTTTCTCTTTTATGTCACAAAAGAGTTATATAGTGTTATTGTTTTCTTTAATATCAGGTTACTTATTAAAAGTTATGAATCTAAAAAATACAATCATTTGTCGTTATAATTTAAAAATTCATACCAGACATGTATAATTTATTACTTTTCGTTTATAAGATTTAGTTAAATAGAAATATGCTTTTTAATTACTGTAGATTTTTTTTTAATAGTTATCATTATTAACTCTGATGAAGAGAAAATATATATAAATACAATTAACTGATGTTTGTAAGAATTATCGAAAAAAGAAAATTGTTCAAATCATCTATATTATTATTTGATGAAGAAAAGTTTGCTTTTACAGATTTCACTGATAATTAGTAATTTTATTTATTTTATAAATTTATCTTTTATGTTATTTTAAAATATTAATAAAAATTTATTAACTTATTATGATGATGATTTTTCAAATGTGTTGTTCAGTGCACTAAGAAGAAATAAAAGATTTGCAAATAACAACCACTATTTTAGTTGAATTTTAATAAAAAATAAATTATATTTTCTGATCAATTTAATATTAATAAAATAATTTAAATCAAAATAAAAAATATATCAAAATTAAAATTGGTTAAATATATATATATAAGTTTGCATGCAGACTATCATTGTATAGTGTAATATTTACAATATATTATAAACGATTATATTGTTGTTAGAGAAAAAATGATATAAATGGAAAATTCTATCTTCATTTAGATTGTATGGAAAATGTTGTAATAACTAAGTGTTAATTGCAAATTTTCACGAACCATTATTTTCATAAGAAAAAAGATTTATCATAAATATTTTATTTTTTATAAATTGGATTATTCTATAAAATAATATAGAATAAAATATATTTTTGTTAAGAGCAATTTATACATTTTGGAGAAAGAAATTTATGTCCGTTTGAAAAATATGTTTTCTGTTATTAATACTTAACTAAATCTAATTACTTAAAATCCTACATATCAAATAAAATTAGAGGGGAAAGAAGAAAATGAAAAGGAGAAAAAAGCAAAACTACTTAAGAATTATGATTAATTAGGAACATATAATGTAATAATTACATAAAATATATTGTATATTCTAGCCAAATTATTGCTATGGTCATATATTAAATTATTAAAAAAATGATGGTTATAGAATGCAATTTCTCTTCTTCTTTTTTTCTTTTTTTTGTATCGTACTATATCTGTGGACAACAAATTAAACAGTCAAGACAATAAAACTGTATTTATGATATCATAAGATCAGGGGGGACTTTGAAGGTTGTGGCCACATGCAAATGTTGCGGTTAGACCAACTACGATTCCTAATAAAGTGGCCCCTACTTGCACATGCTTCTAAACACAAGTCTTTATCCATTTGTCTCTTATTTTAAGTTGGTCATATGATCATATCCCTTGTTTTTGAAGGTAGTTAACAAAATTCTTTTTTTATTAAGACCTGTTAACTAGTGGCATCAGTATGTCCAACGTACTTGAATAATTTATGAAAATATTACAGGACTAAAATATTTATGTTGTAATTTTCTTTTACTATTGATGCATTTACACAATGCCACGCATTAAAATTAACGTGAATACAATGGAATATGGAAGTAGTTCATTTCATAATGACAGATGGTGGGGATTACCATGATAAAATTTAGGGTTCAAGACTATAACTCTAGTGTAATTTCAGCCGGTTTAACTCGCCGCTTAATTTTGGTGATAAACAAGTTTATCGAGAGAAGTTATCTACTGGTATGCAGCCAGTCTATAATTTTCAAAATATTAGTGATTAATATGTACCATTCGATTCTTAAAATGACTAAACTAAATACATGTATGCATCATTAAATAATTATCTTACACCCGAACTTTCAAAGTTGCCCTGGATGGAATGATATCTCCCGACTCTTTAATGTGCAATTCAATCTACTTTTTTACTAAAATGTAAACATAGTGAAGAACTGATGTTATAATAAGTGTTTAACAAATTACAAAACCTAAATTACTGGTCTCACGGTAAAAGAAGATGAAAAACATGAGAGAAAACAACGATCAATAATGTCAAAACTTTAGCCTGTAAGCAAATAAATTTGTTAAAAACCTCGAATTCAAGTATAACAAGTTTACGCTATTTGTTTATTATTTTTTGGATATGGGGTTTCCAGTTCCTCGATATTGACTTAATCATTTAATCACTTGCATCTTCCTGTTGTTTTACGATTAATAAATATAAAGGGGGAGACCCTTTCTATTTCATAATATTTTTATTTTAATCCGTCCACCTTGAAGTATCTGAATTAAAGAAAAAGCTATATCAAAATATCAATCTGTTGTGATTTGGCTATAAAGGTATTACATGACATTATTCATTAAATCAATAATTTGCATGTTAGTTTATATGACACGTCTGATTATAATTATTCATGAAATTAATAATCTGCATGTTAATTTACATGATACGTCCGACTATCTGAGCATTCATTTGATATACACAACTCAACTACCACAGTTTCTTTTTCTTCTTTTTTTTTTCTTTTTTTTTTCTTTTTTTTCTTTTTTTCTTATGTTGTTGAAAATTTAAAATAAGTATGGTTTTATAAACTTTGGATTTTATCTCGTTATTATAATGATGAATTCATATTGTATGCACTCAATATATGACAACTGATTTGAACTCGTGAGTTATTTTCTCTTTGATCATTTGATATACATTACTGTTAAATTTTGGTAACACCAATATTTAGGAAGCCTAGCTTTGATTTTTGAAGGTCTCTTACGGTTCTACTATGGTAGTATGGTGTGTGGCATCAATGTCATCAAATACACTTTTTCACAAATACTTTTTGTAACAATACGAGACAATGTTATAGTTTATACTTTTGTAGTTCACGGAGAAAAGTATTCTTGAAATTATTTTTTTCTTCTTCTTTTGTAATTGAAGATCTAAACATCAACTATAGATAATTTGTACTCCTCATATATGTTCTAGTGTAGCTGAAAGAATATAATCAACTTCGCTATAACATAACGATATCCGCCAAAACATACCAAAATAATTAGTTATAATAATAGTTTCCATCTAGTTTGTATTCAGAAATATTCCAATATTATTAGCTAGCTCAGGTTTAATTAAATTACAACAGTTATATTGCCCAGCTATTTAAATGACCTAGATTGACTAGAGAAGCCAATAAAAAATACTCCC
The DNA here is from genome assembly GCA_012274485.2 of Sinapis alba. Taxonomy (NCBI): domain Eukaryota; kingdom Viridiplantae; phylum Streptophyta; class Magnoliopsida; order Brassicales; family Brassicaceae; genus Sinapis; species Sinapis alba. The sequence goes on along the minus strand of MU106064.1, from coordinate 184,461 downwards.
TCTGTTTCCTAATAAGTGTCGTTTTAGCTTTTTGCACACAGATTAAGAGAATATTTAATTTTGCATATTTTCTATAGAAAAACATCATTACCCATATACATAATGATATTTCAACCAATAGAAAATTAAACTGAAAAATAAAATCAATAAATTATTCATTGAAATCCTAAAACGACACTTATTTTGTAACGAAATTTTTTCTTAAAACGACACTCTTTGCGAAACTCTCTGCGAAACGGAGGGAGTAGTAAATGTGATAGTAGATGGTCCTACCATGTTACCAAGCACATGCAAGAGGCCCTCGACGTATGAGGCTCTCCTCTCATGCATTTATCAGATACGTCATTTTCGTGGACCTTTATATAGTTTACTATTCTATGTCTTAAAGGTAATCAACGTAAGACAGCCATATGGTTCGTTTTTGATCAGGTTACTTCATGATTCCTTAAAATTTAGAAAAAAATATATTGAATTTCCGCAAAAAGGGTTTTGAGACTTTTTACTAATCCAAATTTGTGATGCTATTTAATCGATTTACGAAATTCGCTATGTTTGTAAGTGGCGGTTGGTGTAAAACATTCCATAAAGAAAAGATTATTTGATTAGTCAAGTACATGTATGATAATTTTAGTTTAGGTAATGGGATTAGCTTTACTTTTGAAAACTACCATCATTTTTTTGGGTAAGAGGTTCTTGACAAAGAATCTTACAAGTGAGTTACACCAAAAAAAATAAAAAAAAATCTTATAAGTGGTTAAGTTAGTTTGCTTTAATAGTATAAGGTTTGCAGTGTTACACATTTAGCTATTATGAACTCAATCGAGCGAATGTATAAACTTTAGAATGTTTTAATTTTCTTTTTTTGTTAAAAACCCAAAAGAAACTTAAAACTTACAATCACTGGATGAAAACAACAACACGGCCAGTGAAACAATCATCTATATTGAAGGAGGATAAGAGCAAACTTTTGAATTGTATCCACAAAAAGGTCACGTGAGATCTATCCAAAATGTAGCAAAAGATATACAAAAAGGGACCACACTTTAAGTGACCATCACAAGGCGTTTGTCTCTTGGATGCCCCCAAAATTGTTGGGAGTGGGACTGGTCATAACTCTGTGCCTGAAGAACAGTCATTGTCCAAAGAAAACGTCATTTCATTGACCCAACTTCTGAGCCGACACATGCAAGATAAACTTAATTGCAGCTAAGCTTTCTGTGAAGCTTTAGTTCAGAGATTTTTCATGTGAGTATTTAATTTTGTTGTTTGGTACTTAGGGCACCGATTAAGTGGCCTCAACATGACTAGTTTGGTTTATGTAATTTGCGTCTTATCTTGGTTTAATTAACACGTTGCTCTATTAGAGCAGTAGACTTGGTAGATAGATACCCATTTAACAGTGTATCACACACATAATATTAGTAGAACTTTTGTTTGTAGTTAAAATTTAAAATAATAAAAAGATCAACTAATAGAAATAAAGCAAGTGATGGTAGACTTTCTCAACTAATTGAGAAAGTTTCTCGTTTGAGAAACACCTCTTATCAATTTTCTGTCTCTATCATCTTTCATTATGAGAGACTACATCAGAAACTTGCCTCTGCTGCTGCTTTTATTGTTCGTAAGAGCATCAATAGTGGTAAGATACCACATAGAGTATCTTACTAATTTTGTTAGTATTATTTGATTATATGTTTTAATTGTTTTAAAATAAATATATATTAAGCCAATCATATCATATCAACAAAAAAATGAGTATTTGGAGAATTATTGAATGCTTCTCTGCAAAGACCCAATTTCTCTATCTTTTTTGCATGCTCTAAGTTTAAGTGGCATTTTCAAAACCTTTAATGTTTCTGATGAAATTATATTGGTTAGTAGATTCTAGTAGTTGAGTTCTCGTGTGGTTTTAAGACAAGCTAAGAACCAGAGAGATTTCAGACATTAGAGTTCTTATGTGAGTAGTACTAAGAAACTTGTGCTTGAAGCAAAAGTAACATGGAGCTATTAACCAACAAACTTAACTTCCCTAAAATTTACATTACTGAAACAATAAAAGAGCAAAAAGTGATGTAAGAGAGTAAAATAAAAACAACTTGTTTGGTTTGAGGCAAAGGCAAAGGCAAAGGCAAAGCCAAATCCAAATAATCAGGACTTAAGAAGCAACTAGGGCAGTAAGAGAACATAAAGAAACATAAACAATATCTGGTTTGGCTTTGGTAGCTCCCATGAACCAGGAAAGAGAGTAATAAGACAAGTTAAAACACCTGTGGTCTCTAAATTGAAACCCCAAAACTCCCCCCAAAAGAAGAAACCAGTTTTCCAGAATAAAGAATGAATCAGACAGTCACCAAGATGTTACCTTTTTTAACTAAAAATTTCAAGAGAGAGAGCAAAAGAATAGGTTTATCGACAAAAGGTAGCCTCACATGGCGCTGCTGCTTTCACTGACAGTATCAGACCTACCAAAATTTGAGCCTCTGCCACAGCTACTAATGTCAAGCCTGTAACCTGCCAAAATGGTCTTCATGCATTGCCTCTAAATAAGAATGAGATTAACCAGGGGCATTAGAAGTAGCGTGATGCATAAGCTGAGGGTTTTGGTTGTTGTTGTTGGGCTGGAAGAGATGAAACTGATGAGTCATTTGTTGCAGGTTTTGAGCATCACTTTGTTGCTGATGATGTTGTTGTTGAAAGAATGATTATTTTTGTGGTTGATGTTGTTGAGAGTATTGCATGTCTGACATTCCGAGGTTACATGCATCAGCGTGTGAGACTTCTCCCGTTGCGAATTTCAGCCTCTCTACTTCCTTTTTCAGTTGGTCGTTTAGTGCTGCGTGGGGAAGAATCATCATCAGATAAAATGACTTTTAAAACCGTAGCAGAAGAGAGGTGGAGAAGGATAAACATACCATCTCGCAACTTGGCTTATTGTTCCATAACCTGTAAACGAAGCTTGAGCTCTGTATTCTCGGATGACAAACCAGTTGTGTCTCTCTGTAAGAAGCAAGTTATTAGTCAGAGTAGATGAGAAACTGTGCGGCAAATACAGTGTTGAAGTGTGTGATAAGAAACCTGGAACAAGGAGAGTTGTGCAAAGAGGGTAGTAGCTTCAGTTTGCAAGGTCTGAACTTTCCTCTCGAGCTCCATTATATACCAAGCCTTTCTCTCTTTTGAACGAGCTGCAGATTGTCTATTTGCAATTATCCTGCACAGAGCGAACCATACAGATTAGCCAACTAAAGCATCAATAAATAGAGAATGCTGAATGTTTCCACTTCAGAACAGCGTAGAGAAAACTGAGTTGGACTGGTTAAATCGATACGATCATTGACTCAATCACAATACCAAATTAAAGTTCGGTCTGGTTTATCAAAACCGGCACAGTCCCCAAACGAGGTCGTTTATGTAGAATTTATTTTATTTTATTTTGCTAAAGAGCCCTAACTTGGGGATGTTTATGGAGAATATAAAAGGGTAGAAGATAAGCGGCGGAAAACGCGAGGAAGCTCTCTCCTTTATAACACCCAAAGCCTTTCATTTCTACAATTTGAATTCAAAATCCTTTTCTCTTCCCTTCTCCATCGATCTACCATCTGAATCTCACTCACTCACTCAACACACGAATCCTAAACCCTAAAATCAGTTCTTCAAATCTCACTCTCTGGTCCCCTTCTTCTTCCCTTCCCAATCCCTAATTTCGTTTGCGGTGGACTCCTTCTGCGCAATTGGGCATCTGGGTTTCTCGAAAATCGATCTCTTTCTGGTGTGGAAATGGATGAAAAGAGAGGGGTTTCATCGGAACCGGCTTCAATTTCTCCGGTTTGATTCTTTCCCGATGACTTTTCTATTTTTCATCAAAGTTTACTTTTTTTTTCTCTTTCTTATTATTGCAATTTGCTTATGGGTTTGTGTTTTTGTGTGGGGCTGTTCCAAATTTTGCAGCTTTCGGGAGAGAAGCGTAAGGGAAGTGGATTAGAAGAGAAAGATGAATTAGGGTCTAAACGTGCGAAAGTGCAAGATCTGGATTCTGGTAAGCTGAGTATGCTCGAATTCAGATTTAGAAGCTATCTTTATGGGTTGTTAAAAAAGTTTCTGCTGTTTCTATGTTTATGCTACAGATACTAAAAGCAGTACTGATGCAAACATTGGAATTGCTCAGCAGCAAAAACTTAGTAGTGAACAGATGTCTGAAGTGCTTGTGGCTCCTTCTGCTGAAGGTTTAGGAAGGGTAATGAGAGAAAAGGATGTTTTGGCTAAAGATGTGAAACCTTCCACAGTTCTTACGACGAACACATGTTTACCTAAGGCTTGTTCAGTCTCTAAAGATGATAATAGATTGGTTGCTAATTCTGGAAAACAGGCTTTGGCTAAAGATGATAGTAAATGTGAAGCTCTTTCAAAGAATAGCAGTAGCCTTTTGAAACCGAGGGATGTTTCTGAATCTGTTGCTGTTAGTCCGCGAGATCCTTCGGTTTCAAATCCCGTTAGCGAAAAGGCAGGTGGTTTTCAGATGTGTGGTGCAGAGGGTTCACTGGAAAAGTCAGATTCCATGCGGAGGTGGATGGAAATGAAGCGTAATGGGTTTCTCTCAGGCCCTTTGGGTGGAGTATCAGCACCGAGCTCTGCAGCAACAACTACTCCCGTTGAAGTACCTGCACAAAAGCAGCAAAAGAGTAAGAGACGAAGCGATTCTTTAAAGAAGAGAAACGAAGCTCCTAGGAAGGAACAACAACAGCAGGTAGATAGGTTCTCGAATGTTACCGCGCCAAGTGGATTGCTGACGGAGCTGAACCCTGGGATCATTAACCATGTCAGGAGCAAGAAGCAGGTCTGCTCTATCATTGAAGCTTTGATTCGAAATGCAACTGATGATGCTACCGTGGGGGAAAGAAATACTGATTTGAATGTAAGAGGTATCTATATCATTCCCATTTTCCACCATTAAGATGTCATCTTAGCCAATTCAGACTCTGATCACTCTCGTTTATTCAGGTTCAGTCAGAGAAGATAAGGCATTAGCGTTTAAGTTACCATCTACCGGTGTATCTGATAATGCCAATTCCTTTACAACCCCGGAACAAGCCACGTCTCTAGCTGTTCAAGGTTAGTGCCTTTTAGTACACTTATTCTTCTAAATGTCTGAAGTAGTAAGTGGCCAAGTCTTATGGTGGAACATGAAGACTTTTGTTAGTACTGGTGCATGATGAATAAACTATTGCAGAAAGAAATGCTTAAAAGGAAAAAAAAACGTTTGTTTCTTTTTAGCTGCTACCGTAGCATCTCAATGGTTGGATTTTCTACACCAAGACCTCAGTGGACGGCTTGCAGGTGTGTGGTTTTACGTATGTTATGCAGAAGAGCTTCTCTGGTTAATTGAGTTTTAGTGATCTGAGTGAGATCTTATGATGTTGATGCAGCTGTGCAGGAGAGTAAGAATAGAGTTCATACTATATTGACGGCCGAGTTACCACTTCTCGTTTCATCCAAAGAGTCTTCTTCTATCCAGGAAAGTACGCTTCAAGTATCTTCTGATAAAACAGTAACAGAGACTCATCGTATTAAGTGGTCTGCAAAATTTGATCAGATTAAGAAAGCTCTTTATGATGAAGAGAAAGATCTGGTGCGTACATATATATCCACTGCCTTTCAAGCAAGAGTGATTATATTCATGGTTCTTAAGCTTGAAGGCGTGTTTTTGAAATTTGCAGGAACGTTCATTAATCCAAGTGAAGGAAATGCAGACACGATGCAACGAAGGTCTACGACAAATGGATGAGTACTCGCCTTTCAGTTCTCAGTCATCAGATTCAAGGTAAATTAAGACCAAACAGCCCCGTAGAAGCATAAAGAAAAAAGACCGGTCTAACCAATTTTCTTGATGCAGTTTTGGGAAAGATGGTAGCAATATGGAGACTGGTATGGCGGTTCAGGCGGCTGCAGCTTCTATTTTTTCGACCTGCAGTTTTCTTCTGTCAATGATGAAGCCGCCGGCTACTAGTTCATAATCTCGAGAGAGGAGAAATGACTCGACCATGGCTAATCCCACAGCCAAGTTGTCTTTTGTGTCAGCACTTGTGTTGGTTATCATCTGTAGTGTAAATAACACGGGATTGATACTTGTTGTCATTCGTATATGTAACATTAGAAGAGATTTGTTGTTATCAATGCTACAAAGTTGGCATTTGCTTCAATACACATGTCTGTTCTAAGAGAGCTAAGCTTCCTTTGAATAAAAACACACGGCTTAATAAAGAGATTTGTTGTCTCGTTGCTTTACTACATAATGAAATGTCTAAGAGGAATTACAGGTGCTGGTTTCTATGAGCTAGACAGCCAAGACGGTGCCATTTCAGCCACTGTTACCTCAGAAGGTGAATTGTCTGATGGGATCTTGGCAAGTGAGCAATGTTGCAACTTAATAGAATCTCCATTGTCAACTGTCTTCACAACATACCTGAAATAGAAATCCATATTTTGTTGCAAGAGCTTTAGCATTTGATGGATGAAACGAGTGCAAAGATTTAGCGAGAGAGGAGAATGACTTAACCATCCATTTAAGCAATGAGTCATTATCACAGCCTTGCGTCCTACAAACCGTGGAGGTGTCCTTTTGTTTCCCTAAGCCACAGGAACTTTCGATTGTTAAAATATGAAAGCAGTGTTTTCCAGTATAGTGGAAGATCACAGACCTCTATGATGATTCGGTCTCCAACGGAGAAAGGAAACTGAATGCCTCTACTACTACTCTTAGGAGTCTCTGTAATTTTTGGAATACAGAAAGTTCTCTTGTGCTGCAGATAAGAAGGAAGAAACTCTGCTTATATGGTTTGTCACTGTGAATAAGGTTACAATGTTTTACATAAGTAAAAGAAAGCAGACCTGATCCGACCTTTCTTTCCTTCGCTTCAACGAGTGAACATGATCTGATTCTTCTTCTTGGCGGAAAGCATGAACTACAATTCTGAGAGCTGAACAAACCAATAAACGTATTAGGAAGAAAAAAAAGGTTTGAATCTTTCGCTGAAACTAGTAATGTCGTTAAACTCACACAGATTAGGCATTTCTGATCCTTCTGAAGTAGGCTGGGAACATGTAAAACATGCTTTCTGCAACAAATACCTGATTAGTAATGATTCAACAAGAAATCTTCAACGGATTAGTTCAAGAATCAGTTTACCATTCTATTAACTTCTTTTAACCCTCCAGCTCCGAAAGAATGTCCACAAGGCAGTATTGTAGCATCACTCATCAATGCTCCACTATCAAAAGCAAAGGTAACAACACAGATAGCCTTTAAACTACATGCATTTTCACCAGCCTCTACTGATCCTAACAAGAAGACACACACCGCAATAATAATCAAAGTTCACTTGACATTGACAGATCCTAGTAGGCAAGCATGCTCTAAAACCATTACCAAACTCACAGAACATTACTTACGTGACAGGATCAGAGAGGATGGACTTGAGAGACTCCCAAGAGCTGACATTATTGACTCTCTCCTTCTCCACAAAAGAAAAATCTCGCTTTGCCTGCTTCTTAGCGATCATCACCTTGTGATGACGATCCATAGATGACTTCTCCTCCTCATCGTCTTCATCTCTTACAACCAGTTCCCAACCACCAGCTGAAACTTTTTAAGTAAAAAACCAATGAATTAGCTACTGAGAGATTCAGAAATCATGGTGAAACTGTGAGCTAGTGTGATCTTTACTTTCTCTGGCTACAGAGCTACAAGAATCAATACCAGGCTGAATCAGAGAGACGCGTCTTTGACCACAGTCTTCTTCGTCGTCGTCATCATCTCCATTGGAGTATCTCATTTCATCCTTCTCGTTTCCACAGAAACCTTGCCGGAACTCGGAACTTTCCAAACGAGGATCGAGCTCCCTGCTCTGGGGACCGGACTCTCCGACGCGGAATCTCGGAGATTCTTCTTCTACGTGGTATAGGAAGCGAGGATCGATGGTGCCGTTGACGGACATTGCTTTTTCGACGGAAAATTCGGACGCCGGTGGAGACGGAGGAAGCTGAGAGTGAAGAAGGTACGAAGAGCACAGAGAGTTATAAAACGACGTCGTGTGAGCGACAAGGGAAGCACGCGCGTTGTGGTGGTTAATAATTATGTAACCGTATCATTTTACCCGCAAAGTTTTTGGTGGTCCCATTCATTTCATGTGCACTTTGACTTTAGCATTTCCGATTTCACTCTATTTTCAATTAAAATAGAATTTATAGTAAAAATACTTCAATTCAATTCTATTTTTTATACTATACTATAATAAAATATATTTATTTCATAAATAAAGGTATTCAATTTTTGTTCAATATTTTGTTGTCACTAGGAAATAGTATACTGTTGAATTATATCTGGAAAAGTATCTGGAAAATGGTTTGGAATATATTCAAATCAGAAATATTATTAATCGAACAATAACCAAAAAAAATCAAATAACTTTAAATTTATCCAAAGAAAATCAACAAATTTCTATCCGAAGATCTGTATTATTATTGAAATAGATATTTGACACCTAGATAAATATCTTAAATATTTAGTTTCAAGTTTATTATAATACAATATCTAAAAGTAATTAGACGAGAAATAAATTTCAATATAAAATAAAATCCAAAATACATATTACACAAAATTATAAAATATATTTAAAAGGAAAATTCTCTTAAATAGTCATTTTTAAGTTTTTGTCACAAAAATAACACTAGAAAAAATAAAATGACCCAAATAGCATTTAAAAAAAAAACTATTTTTTATTTTTTTAAAAAAATTGAAACAATATCTCCAAACTCAGCCTTTAACTCTAAACCCTAAAGTCTAAATTAGTTAACCCTAAGTATATAAATGCATATAAATAAAAAAATTAGCTTCTAAAAAAACTTATTTTGGTCAATTTCTTCCTTAAGAACTATTTTTGTGAAGAACAAATTAAAAAGAACTATTTAAGAATTTTTTCTATTTAAAATCCGAAATATAATTAACCAAATGACGTTACTGAAGCATATACAATATTCCAATGAGCTTAGTGTACTGAACCTGGATTACCTTGGTCTGGATCGGCCATGCTTAATTTGACTAATAATAAGTGATACTGCCACGTAATCATGCCATATACCGGTTAAGCATCCGGTTTAAACTAGATATGATGACAGCAAAATCAGAATATCTTCCAAATTATCCGGTTTAGCGCACACAATATCCTGAACACTCTAAGCTTGTTCTACATGATCATCAAGACTACATCAAAGATTCTATAATTGCGCAAAACACATACAACCTTCTTACAAAACATAAATGAAAGTTGATAGGATTTAGTAGTAACCGGATACATGTCCATGTCCCAGTTTTGAAAGGTTGTTCTTCGGTTTATCTCAAGGGTTTCAGTCCAAGAGATGCTCTGAGTCTATTAGCTTCTGCAATCTCAGGATCAGGATGATCTGTTCCATCTTCCTTCAACTTCTCCTTCTTCTCCTTCTTTTTCTTTGGTTCCTCCCTATCATCAGTCTCATGTCTCTTACGATCCCTACTCCTGCTTCTACTCCTCCGCCTTGCCCTGTCTCTTTCTCTGTCCCTGCCGCGTTCCCTCTCCCTATCTCGGTCCCTATAGTGATCTCTGTCTCTCTCCCTATCCCTGTCTCGACCACGCCCACGCTCCCTTTCATAGTCTCTGTCATATTCTCGATCCATGTCATAGTCTCTATCATAATCACGGTCCCTGCCAATCACAAAGCAACGTTCAAACTGATGTTGACACCTTTGTAATGATAACAAAATGACCCATTGACAATAAATAAAGGTATGCTATTGTGAGAATGTTTGATCCATCATACTTCTTACTGTACACTGTCAGTACAGTAAAACCTGGTGGGATCTCCACAGTTTCAATTTCGGAAGCTGTATGCAACCGCTGATGGCTTGAGATGCCATAGAGGAAACAGACATTCTAAACAGAGAAAACTAGACATGATGCGTGAGCATTAGCTAGATCTAACAGCTTCCACAATCATAAGCAACAAACATATCACAAGAACATATAGAATGGTAAGGGCAAGGAGGATTCAGATACCTGTGTCTATGACTGTCGCGTCTTCTGTCCCTGTCTCTGTCCCTATCTCTTTCTCTTTCAGGACTCTTGCGGTAATGATCCTGTAAACGAGGAGGAAGATGGTCTCAACATAGAAACTGAAAGGATAAATTGAAGAATGAAAGTAGTGACCTTCTCATCTTCAGATCCGTCAGCAATCCCTTCATTCTCCTCCTTTTCCTCTTCTTCTTCAAAGTCATCTTCCAAAACACTTTTCCTCGGCTCTAAAGAACCATTCTGTTCAAGCGTCCACCTATCATCACAGCAACAGATTAACCAAAAGCTAATATTCAGCTATACTTATATAGCAAAAGAACAAACCTTTTCTTCAAGCGTGGCATTGCGATATCACAAGAATAGTCCTTGGTTAAAAGCTCCTCAATGACTTCATCCACATGTGTCAACGAGAACCCTACTCAAACCCAAGGAGATAAAACTCGTTAGTGAAACACACCCATCAAAATATACTACTCACTGAATGAAAACGAAACTTACTCCCATCAGATAGCTTTTGCCTCACTTTACGGTAATCATTGTAGAGAGGCTCAAGGTAGCGATAGACATCAACATCAGACCCAGTAAGACGGAGATAAAACGCACCTAGAATGCGAACGTATCTGCAGAAACACAAGAGAGTCAAAATCTTCTCAAGAATCAACCTTTATAACACCCAACAAGCTTGATAATCCTAAGGCGCATGAATCTAAAGCTAGCCAAATATATATACGCTTGAGACAACAGCTAAGAACAAGCTAAATGCACCTAGAATACGAACATAACTGCAGAGACCCAAGAGAGTAAACCTTCTCAAGAATCAAACTTGAAACGTTGAGAGACAAGCTTTACAATCCTAAGGCGCAGGAATCTAAAGCTAGCCAAACATATATGCTTGAAAATCAGCTAAGACCAGGCTAATTGCAGTATCAAAACAAAAGACTTTAGTTAGAAACCATACTTGTAATCTTCTCAAGACTAAACCTTTACAACACCCAAAACGTTGCAGAACCAAAAAGACAAGAGCTTTGGTTAGAAACCATACTTGTAATCATCATTCTTGATGAACTCCACGACAATCTCTTTCTCAGGCTGGATCTGAAGCATCTTCAGTATAAGGCAAAGGAAAGGAGTGGGCTTGCGGTTACCACCGAAGGTTCCACCAACGTGGTCTAGCTCCATAGCCTTATCCACAAGCGTCTCCGCCGTGAGACCGAAGCACTGCTCCTTCCAGAAAGTGTGCTGGTAGATTTTCGTCCGCACGATCTTCTCCACCAGATTCTGAGGGTTGGTTCCTCTTATGTTCTTCGCCAATGGATCCGTTCGGTTCGCCATGATCGTAGGGAGAAACCCAGGGACCGTCTAGTCGCTGGACTCGATCGGATTTAGCGACGCTGTTTCAGGTAACCGGCTGCAGTGGTGGCTTCGGAGAGATGTTCGAAGGTAGGTTTTAGATATTAATGGGCCTAGTGCACACACAAAAGATATGAATGGGCCTAGTGCACACACAAAAGATATTAATGGGCCTTGATTTAATTAGTAGGCCCATAGCGAGAAGAGATTAATATGCCTATAAGAGACTGAGATGAGCATCATTATAGGGGGTCCTCTATTTGAGGGCCCTTAAGGTTTATTTTTTTTTTTATTTTTTTTTTGTTCATGAAAAGCTAAGGGACAGCCCTTAAATAAGGGCTTTTCCTAAGTTTTTTCCCTCGGTCTCCGTGCGTCCCCTCCCTAAGGGCTCCCTTAAGGGTCACTGATATTGATGGTCTTAAGGTCATTATTTCAAAGACAACAAATAGGCTTAGCCATATGAATATTAAAAACATATGATTTCACCTCTTTGGTGGAACCTAAACAAAGAAAAGTGAATTTGAGTGGTTTAGTAGTGCCTAAAAGACATTCATTTACCAGTAGATTAAAACTTAGTTGGTATATTTGAATAGTCAGTTTAGTTCGGATCGATTATTTCGACTAATTTATGTAAAAATGTTTAAAATCTGTTTAAAACTAAAGAAAAATTGGTCTGAATTAACTCAAACAATTATCGGTTCATTTCAAATATTAAAATTAGGAACCATCCAAAAATGGTCTTGATTCAGTTCTGATTTTCAGATAATTATTTTGACTAATTTTTATTCTATGTTTAAATACAATTTAACTAAAATAAATTTGGTCGAACTATATTGACTTATTATTCAAAAGTATTTTTATTCAGTTACCTATCCGATTTTAAAAATATTGACAAAAACTAATTTTAGTTTCCTTAAATTAATGTAACTTACATTAAGAAAATTAGATTAGTCTATGATGGAAATTTTAAACTGCCTATCAAAAGAGGTTCACACTGTAACTTGCATTACTTCAAATATTTGAAACACATTTTCTTTTTTTAACTGTGATTCTTAGATAATCTTACAAGAAAGGGAAAAGACTTATAGACATGGAGATCTCTCTTTCTCTATACAAGAGAATGTGATCCATCCATTTACAACTAAAATGATTATTATATTTTCTGCTTTCATCTGTTTCAGTTTCCAAGGATTTGACCCAAAAGGGGAAAATATAAAATAAAAGTTGTATATCAATATCTAAAAGATATATCTTATCTACTTATAAGATCTTCAGCAGATCCGTACGACTGTCACTGACCCAGATAAGTTTCTTTATTCAGTTTCTAAAAAGAATCAGTCTTCCATATCCAACACACAACTTGTTTTCTGAACTGAACACACGCAAAATCTTTCTACTTGTCAGAAAAACAAAATCATATCAAATCAGTTCTTGATATATTATAGAGAATTGATACCTAATAAAATCTTTTTTCATATCATCATATAACTCAGTTCTATACAAAATGCATCTCACTAAGTACATTTTTGTATTGCATTACTCAAAGTGGTCCTAAAGAAAACAAAAGAACCCCACACACGATTCCATGAACATGACCTAACAAGTAACTCCATACAAAAAGACAAATACGTGCAACTTTATATGTATAATGACTGATACTGAAACTATAACCCCTAAAAATAAGATATCACGAGATATCCGTGGTATTCTTTGATGCAATCTCTTCCCCCATGCTCTTTTTTCTTTTTAATTATGAGGAATTAAATAGTTGGTGATAATAATAATAGAAGAAACCATCATAAATACCATCACCAGATTCACATGACTCTACAACACTTTCCGAATCTGTCACTTTCTTTCTGCATGTATCCTTGTCTTGTTGATTTTTGAATTTGTTTTTATTAGAGGTGGTGGAGTATTGAAAGCTATATGTCTTGAAGGGTGTATGTATTAATGCCAGAGCCAGTCTCTCTTCTTAGCTTATTGTCAAGTTGTTTTCTTTCTCAGTTACTTGGCATCTAAGGAACAAAGGAGATGAATAGTGGTTCTTGTTCATCTATAATGGAGATGGGTTATCATGATGATGATCATCAGCATGGTCATGAAGAGCTTCATGTTTTGGCTGTGGATGATAATCTTATTGACCGTAAACTAGTAGAGAAGTTGCTCAAGATCTCCTCTTGCAAAGGTTCCATTCTTTTCTTGTAACCTTCCCATTTTTTCTTTTTTGTATCCATTACTTTTTTTTTTGTATTTTCTTTTATTATTTCTTTATAAAATGTTATATTTTTCTGTAGTTACAACAGCAGAGAATGCGATTAGAGCATTGGAGTATTTGGGATTGGGAGATCATAATCAGCATATGGATACATTAACCAATAATGTAAGCAAGATCTATAGGTTTTCCTCTTGACACAATTGATATAAGTTTTGTAGGACCGCGAAAATCTTGATAATGGTTCTAATTACAAGTCTATGGAAAAAACTCAAAATGTGTTTTTCTTCTCCAGAATTTGAAGGTGAATCTAATCATCACAGACTATTGCATGCCAGGGATGACAGGCTTCGAGCTACTCAAGAAAGTGAAGGTAACAAACTATAAATAATAACCAATCTTCTCATGTGTTTAACTCAATTTAACAATCCTCTCATATGTATCCCGTAGCAGGAGTCATCAAATCTGAAAGAGGTCCCTGTTGTGATAATGTCTTCAGAGAACATTCCAACTCGCATCAACAAGTAAGAACAATTGAGATCTAATTAAGAACTTGTATCTGTTTTCTTCGTATGGAAGTGACTAACTATAAGATCATCTTGTGTTCTGTTTTTGGTCTCTAAAATGCAGATGTTTAGCTAGTGGAGCTCAAATGTTTATGCAGAAGCCTCTGAAACTATCGGATGTTGAGAAACTTAAATGTCATCTTATGAACTGCAGAAGCTGACCATGAGAGACTATATGTAGCCTTAACCATATAAGTATTTCATTATTTTGGTTCTTTATTTGATTGTGCTGCATGTTTTTTTGTTTCTTCTGAAAATCAAGAATTGTTTTCAAAATGTTTATAGTAATATCTTAAGTTACACAAACACAAAGAAAACTTTAAGAAATCAAAGAAAATGATTGTGGTTGTGAAGATGTTGACGATCTCTCTTCTCGTCCAAACCTAAGCAACGAATAAATGGATAACACGATACGAAGAAAACATCTCTTTATTCCTCTAACCCTTGAAAATAGAGTCCACACGCAACAACAATAACAACATTGATGACGATTTTCTTTCTCTTTTCTTCAACTTTTGTGGCCATTGTTGCACAAGGTTGTCGTCGTTTCTGATTTCACATGAAACCTGCGAGACTGCGTGTGGAGAAAGAATAAGAATCTGTGGAGTCTTATGCAGCAAGAAAGGTATAGGTTTCTGTTTGAGACAAGACTATCGAAATTCCGAACACGAGTTTCTTGTTACATGGATGCTTCCTTTATTGTCTCAATTCTTATTACTTTTTAGACGGAACCTGATTTAGGTTCCACCAACCAAAATTTTTGTTTAATGTTCTCTTTAATTTTATTTTATTTTTGGTGAAAATGTTCTCTATAATTGTGTATGTATTGCACGATTTCTAGACTTGTAGTATAGTAAGTATAATCATGATATATTTTACAATATAGTAACAAACATGCCATTATTATTATATACTAGCTAATATTGGTGGTCAATTTTCAATAATTCTATCCAAGAAAATAAAAGATAGATGGGAATTAGCGGAGCTTATTGAATTATCTATACGTATCCAAGATCTGGATGATGAATTGTGGAATTAAATGTTCACCAAACTCTTACCTAACTTATCTAAACAATTTGAAATCTGAATCTCAACCTAGTAGGATTTAGGAGTGGGTCAAATCAAATCGATTCGATATGAACCGAAGAACATGTGATCTAAACGAATATCTTCTTTTTGAAATATATTCAATAGTTGAAATTATGAGTTTGAATCTCTTTGCAATTTATTATCATTTATACAGATTAATATAGAATATAGAAAAGATTATTAGAAAATTGAACTTATGCAAATAAAAATAAATATTTGAAATCTCACCCAAAATCTTACTCCATAATTTTAAACTCTAAATTAGTTAACTCTGGGGTTATAAATATATATTTACTTTTTTTAATGAAAGATTTTAATCATTTTCCTCTTTAAAAGCTATTTTTGTCAAAATAAGTTAAAAATTGTTATCTTAAAGAATTTTTCTAATTTTTTTAGTATATACATAAAATTATGATGTTCATATTATATTTTTTATAATTAGAATAGAATAAACAAATTAGCGTTAAAATATATTAAATATTGTTAAATATAAACTCAACAAGAAGACTATAAAATGCTCCATAGTAGAAAAAGGAATTTTTTTTTAAGGCTGAATCATTCATTCTAAAATAAGTTCATGACCAAACTGGTCAATACATAGATACATAAGAACATGTACTGCAAAAATCGCGAAAAAATTGTGTGTTCAAAGTTTTTAGTTAACAACTTTTTTCTCAAAGCCAAGTTTCGCTTGTTTCTTTAAAAAGATTGCAGTCTTCGCGAGAAAAACGACTATTGCTATCGATACCATATTAAACCAAAAGCAAATAATGATGTCGATGGCCCGAGGTAGAGCACTCAATGGGCCATTGACTTTGACTTTGTAGAGGAAGTCAAAATCGGTTAAACCGGGTTTTGCGTTGAACTACCGGAAACTAACGACGACGATGCAGAAATGCGTTTCAAGCTTCACGACGTTCACGTCCGTCGTACAATCTTCTCTTTAGCTGAATCCTACACTTCTCCAGCTTCCGTTAGTTCCGGAATCAGAGCCTTAGTTCAAAAAGCAGAGTATCAACAAGCTCTGCATCTATACACTAACCATGACCACTCTTCTCCACTGTGGACTTCCGTCTTCACATACCCTTCTCTTCTCAAAGCTTGCTCTTCTCTTCAAAACCTCGGCTACGGCAAAACCCTTCACGCTTCCATCATCGTGTTGGGTTTGCGACACGACCCGTTCGTTGCGACTTCGCTTGTTAATTTGTATGTAAAGTGTGGATCTTTAGATTACGCCGTCCAGGTGTTCGACGGTTGGTCTCAGTGTGGAGACGTCACGGTTTGGAACTCTTTGATTGATGGGTACTTTAAGTTTCGTAGATTTGAGGATGGGTTTGATCTGTTTCGTCGAATGGTGGTGTTGGGGGTAAGACCTGATGGTTTCTCGTTGTCCATTGTTGTGAGTGTTTTGTGTAAAGGAGGAGACTTTAGGCGGGGGGAAGGGAAACAGATTCATGGGTATATGTTGAGGAACTCTTTAGGTGATGATTCGTTTTTGAAAACTGCTTTGATTGATATGTATTTCAAGTTTGGTTTAGGGACAGATGCGTGGCGTGTGTTTTTGGAGGTTGAGGATAAGTCGAATGTTGTTCTGTGGAATGTGATGATTGTTGGGTTTGGTGATTGTGGGATCTGTGAATCTAGTTTGGAGTTGTATGTGCTTGCGAAGAGTAACAGTGTCAAGCTTGTTTCCACTTCTTTCACTGGGGTTCTTGGTGCATGTGGTCGAAGTGAGAAGTGTTGTTTCGGGAGACAGGTACATTGCGACGTGGTGAAGATGGGACTTGACAATGACCCTTATGTTTGTACTTCTCTGCTGTTAATGTATTCAAAGTGTGGTAAGATTGGTGAGGCAGAGACTGTCTTCAGTTGCGTTATCGATAAAAGACTTGAAATATGGAATGCAATGGTTGCAGCTTATGGAGAAAATGGTTATGGACACTGTGCTTTGGAGCTGTTCAATTTGATGAGAGAGGATCGTGTCTTGCCTGATTCTTTTACCTTATCAAATGTTATAGCTTGTTGCAGCATGTTAGGGTTGTATGACTATGGCAAATCAGTCCATGCGGAACTGTTTAAGAGACCAATACAAAGCACGGCTGCAATAGAGAGTGCTTTACTCACTCTGTACTCTAAATGCGGATGTGATACTGATGCGTATTTAGTCTTCAAATTAATGGAAGAGAAAGATGTGATTGCGTGGGGTTCCCTGATCTCAGGACTTTGCAAGAGTGGGAAGTTCGAAGAGTCTCTGAGAGTTTTTGGATCCATGAAAGATGATGATAGGGTAAAACCTGATTCTAATATTATGACCAGTGTTATAAACGCATGCGCCGGATCAGAGGCTCTCAGTTTTGGCCTTCAAGTTCATGGTGGAATGATTAAAACTGGTCTAGTGCTGGATGTTTTTGTTGGCAGCTCCCTTATCGATCTGTATTCCAAGTGTGGCTTACCAGAAATGGCTCTCAAAGTTTTCACTAGCATGAGAACGGACAACATTGTTGCCTGGAACTCAATGATATCTTGCTACAGCCGAAACAGCCTTCCCGAACTATCGATAGAACTTTTCAGTCTAATGTTCAATCACGGTCTCTTCCCAGATTCAGTATCCATCACAAGTGTCCTTGTTGCAATCTCATCAGCTGCAAGCTTGCTTAAAGGGAAGAGTCTACATAGTTATACATTAAGACTCGACATTCCTTCAGATACTCACCTGAAAAACGCTTTGATTGATATGTATGTAAAGTGCGGGTTTTCGAAGTATGCAGAGAATATCTTCCGGAAAATGGAGCATAAAAGCCTCATCACTTGGAACCTAATGATATATGGTTATGGATCCCATGGAGATTGTCATAGAGCATTGAGTCTGTTCGATGAGATGAAGAAGGCAGGTGAATCGCCAGATGATGTGACGTTCTTGTCTCTGATTTCAGCTTGCAGTCATTCCGGTTTTGTGCAGGAGGGTAAAAACATTTTTGAGAGCATGAAACAAAACTATGGAGTTGAACCAAAAGTGGAGCATTATGCAAATATGGTGGATCTTCTAGGACGTGCCGGTCACCTAGAAGAAGCTTACAGTTTCATAAAAGCAATGCCTATCGAGCCAGACAGTGGTACATGGCTGTGTCTTTTATCTGCGTCGAGAACCCATCATAATGTCGAGCTTGGGATATTGTCTGCTGAGAAGTTGTTGAGGATGGAACCGGAAAGAGGTGGTAACTATGTTCAGTTGATTAATCTTTACATGGAAGCAGGATTGAAGAACGAAGCAGCTAAGTTGTTGAGAGAGATGAAGGAGAAAGGCTTGCAGAAAAATCCAGGTTGTAGCTGGATTGAAGTGAGCAATCTCACTCACGTTTTCTTTTCAGGAGGTTCGTCTTCTCTAATGGCGTCTGAGATCTTCAGTGTATTGAATAGCTTAAAGAGTAACATGACAGATGAAGATGAGTCGACTTGAACAAAGATAATGTAATTCCGAGAATGGTGTCTTTACATCATTCCTACTTCTCAGAAACACACACAAAACACTCTTCGTGGCAGCGTAGAGTAAAAATAGAGACATTCTTGGGGATTTAAATGAATGATATCACAAATAATTTGTTGGTTTCTTGAGTCATCTGGAGATGCTCTCAAAAAAATGTACATTGTATGCCTGATTATCTTCTTCCTATAGTGTTCATCACATTCCAGATGAGGTTCGGTTAATGCGTTGGGCACCAAGTTTAGGAGCTGCAGGTTTGGCTCCTCGGCCACGACCTGAAGACAAAGGTTTTGCTCTGGTGGTTGGTGGTGGAGCAGCAATGGCAGCCCACGGGTCTTCGTCATCAGACTGTACTGTCTTCTTCAAGTTCAACGGTCTTGAAGTAGTTGCAGGTGGAGGAGCAGCTATGGATCCCCACAAGTCATCGTCTTCCAATTTTGCAGCTGCTTTTGCTGTGCTAACCTTTGGTCTTGAGCTTGTAGCTACAAAAAGTAATGAATTTAACAAACAACCATATGAGTTTTAGGAGGCTTAACAGAAAAAATGTGGTGAGGTGAACTGATTCAGACTAAAGATTGGTACCCGCAGGCCTAGAAGGTTGAGACACAGGTCGTTTTTGAGCTGCTTGAATGTTTGAGAGAGCTGGAGCAGGTTTTGGTTCATCAATAGGATCGAGATCCCAACCGTCTTTGTCGCTCTCATGACCTTCGTTAAGGTCATTTTCAATATCTCCCCAACCATCTGTTGATGTTGGAGATGGTGGTGCGGGTTGATCTGTGAAGTCCGAGTTGGAACGTGTATGATGGCTGGCTTTGACACTCGGAGCCTCCGTTGCTGAAGAAGATTTACAAGAAATAAACAAAATAGGAAAATAAAAAGTATTGACAAATGTATTAACTAGCTATACAGTGATCACCTATCAGATAATCGAAGATATAATCAAAGGTTTCTTTTACTATATATCTGCAGTTGCAGATTTCAAAAAAAGTGATCTCAGGTGTACCTGTGGTTGTGGCATTTGAGGCTGCAGAAGCTAAGGATGGTGCTGAAGAAGAAGAAGCAAGAGACGCTTGATCTAACGGCTTACCCTTGAGAGTCAAAGAACTCATAGCCCATCTATAAGAATAAGTAAATAGTCCAGTTAGTGTACCAATGACCAATCCTCATATATGTAGTTCATCTATTGAATCTGATTTGACTATACTCACCCGATCAGACCAGCAGTTTCAGGTAAAGCTGAGGCTCCTCCGGTGGCTCCTGTCTCTCCAGCGTTTGTCTATTAAAAAAACAAATAAAACTCAGTTATGTCCATCCAAAAATTTTCTCAAGGAAAGAGTTCGGTAGAGCTATTATTCCTTACCTTCTCATAGTTCTGTTTCAGTATCTGAAGAAACTGTTCTACAGCCTGAAATGCCTTGGATCGAACCTCGCTGTTAAATGAGAGAAAATGATTTACGTTTTGTCCAAGTGAGAATACTAGACAAAAAGAAGGAACAACAAGCAGTTAAATGGGGAACCTGTCTTGATCAATGGTTAGCACAACAACATTTGGAAGAATCCTAGTTGCTATTTCAGTGTCGTCATAAGTGGAACTGGTGGCACATAGTGCAACAATACCTGCGTTAAGTAAAGTCTAGTGAGATGATGAACACTAGAAACAAGATAACAGCAGGAACATCCCAAGACCAAATGAAAAAGAACCAAAACATACTACATACCTGCACCACGAGCAGGTGGAAATGTATCCCGTAAGGCACGCACTGTAAAAGCATTAATCAAAACTCGTTTCCTTGTCTGCATCATATTTTTATGATTAGGGACAAACAAAAACAATAGAGGTAACAAAAGAATCAAAAGAACAGCGAATGTCGTGAAGACTAACCCCTTCATTTAGGTGGGTGGCAATATTCCCGAGTAATATAGTGGTATTGGTTCTGATTGCAGGCTCTTCATCCACCTGATGATAATATAAAAATTTAAACCACAACGACCTCTTAAGTCCAGTTAAAAAAGAACCAAATGATTGCCATCAACAAAGCTAAAAAATTTGGTAACTGTTTAGTGGAACAATCATATATGGGAAAGAGATCGGTCAAAGCTGTTGAGGTGGCAGATACAAACCTGTAATTTGGAAAGGTGTTTCAAGAGGGATCCAGAAAGTGTACGCTGAGAAAGCTGCAGCCACAATAAGAGAAGAGATGTAATATTAGTTACCAATACAATTGGATTATGAAAAACAAAGAAAAGTTGCAAGGATAAAATCTACCTTTGGAGCTAAAACGAGCATTGACTTAAGAGTCAGCTCTCGTAGAAAGGCAGATGTATCCGCAAATCCAGTAGCAACATGAGGGTATACCTACAAAAAATACATTCCAGCCAGTGTTAATGATCAAAGCATGGAACAAGACTACATTGCTGCCGAGTACCCACAGCCAAAGAAGATAAAATAAACTTACTTGTTCATCAACAATTTGCCCGGACATTGATTCTCCAAATTGATCAACATGTTGCAAAAGAGAAACTCTAATAGCTCGATCATTGGAAGCAAAAAGCTTGACTATTGTTGGAAGCACCTACACTCATAGAAAGAAGGAACTTCAGCAATTAACAGAAAAATATTCAAATGGAAGTGTACATCCAACTGAGTGGTTTATAGGGTTTTAACAGAGAAATGAATAACCTTGACTTTGAAATCTTCGGCTGATAACCATGAACCCATCTTGAGTAAGGCAGTTAACGCAGGGGCAACAGCTGAACCAAATTCAAGGGAAGAAGCTAATAAAGGAAGAATCTGCATCAACCACAAGGTTAACTCAATAACAAAACGTTAAACCATAATACTCAAAAGGCAAACTACTTTCAGATTCACACCTTCTTAAGCACGATCTCCCGTGGAAGCTGTTCAGCAACATTTGGTAGTTTGCGGAAGAAAGTATCCTTTTCAACACTGTCTTTCAAGTTAAGAATATCCATAAAATGTATGGTGTCCACCAGCTTATTTTGGAAATACTCTGCCAAATGTCAAAAATAAGTAGCAAGAGATGAGAGATACAAACATTCAAAACCCCAGAGGAGAGGGTCAAAACAAAAATACAGAGAAAAAAACTAGCCGAGAATCGAAAATAAACTATGTAAGTTGCAAATTTGTAACCAAGACAGGAAGATTACCGCCATTTTCTAGAAGTTTTGAGGTGTTCAATCTGCGAGAAGGCATGGAACTTAGGAGACGCTGATAATCTGGAAGCAGAGACTGTGAGAAAAGAAACATTCAAACTGAAATGAAAGCCAGCTCTTGAAAATTAATGTCATACAAACTAATAAACCATCAAAACTTTCGGAGAAAAACACGAAGCCTTTTGACAAAAACACATCGCCAGTATTTGAAGAAGTTCCAAATCCTAATACATTGGAGTAAATCCACATATTCAGGGGAAACTAGGATGACAGCCAAACCTTAGGAATGCCGACAGTGTTACGCAGCTCCTCTGTTTTCCCAAGCTTAGAGCCCGAGAAAAGTTCATAAATAAGACAACCTTCACAAAAAAAATGTAAAAGGCTTCAACGAAAAAATTACCTCAAACTGCCAGCTATATATTAAGCTAAGTTCATGGAGGTCTTACCTAAGCCCCATGAATCAATGGCCCATGGTGGAGATTTTCTGATGGCAACCCAATCAGATTTCACCATTTCCATTGGCTTGTATTGTGTTCCTACTAGCCATTCAAATGGCTAAAACAAGAAAATAAGTTTAGAAAAGATGAACAGGAAGCAACGGATATTCCTATACTGGACAAAAACAAGGAACAATTATACAAATCTAGTAAATGAAGATACAATTGACAAGTGAAAGAAGAGTACCAGCATAGGTCCACTTGCAGACTCATTGCTCCCATCAAACTCCGATAGGACATCAAAAGCATGGAGTTTCCAGTCCAATGTAGGTGTCACAACAACACTAGCCAGGCAAACATTTCCATGCACCTGTTGATACAGTAGAAAAGAAGAAGACGAAAAACATAAATGTGGTAACAATTCAAAGTTTGCCATTACAAATTCAAGATGATGTCTACAATACCGAACAAGACAATCATATTCTAAATAGTTGAAAAGGATAATGTCAGAAGATGTGAACACTCACAAGTTTGCAGTCATTGTTCAGGAAGCTCACGGCTTTAGTTATCTGGTGTAGCCCCAGAGCAAAATATTCATCCCTAAATCCAGATTTTCATAGTCAGAACAAAGTTTCAGATATGATCAAAATTACAATGTCAAACATGATAAGGTCAAATGAAAAAGCCATATTAGGAAAAGACAGATAAGTGACATGATGACATGATTTGTTGGAATATGTTAAAATGTTGCTGCAAACTATATCCATGGCCTATTCTGTGATGCTCATAAGAAGAGTTCATACCTTTGAGTGGCTTTCAAGCCTAGCTCCTTTATTTTATCTGAGAGCGGCATAACAGGCTCAGTGACTATGTAGATTGTAACTTTGGAAGTAGAACCATCGTGAGTTTCAACCTCTGTGCTGTGAAGAAATGAAAGTATATTTGGATGCCTCACCTGCAAAAGGAATTAGTAAGTGATAATCTAGCAGAAAGATGCCGACGATACTGACAAGAAGATAAAGAAATCCACTTAGTCCGACATTAAGATGAATCAACTGACCACATATATGTAATCCGCAAGATATGACATAAAGTACTAAACTAGATATTTCATGCAAGTGTCAGTTTTCCAATTGAGAATTCTTAAGCAAGTATGAAAAAATGATTCAAATTTCAGTGTGCCTTCATACTTCCCGTACAGACATAGAAAATGTAGCAAATTTTAGAGTTCTTAGAGCTTGAGAGAAGCTTCCGTGAGTAATCAGAGAAGAATTATCTTGTTTTAACGAATCGAGCATATACAAATGTTATAAAGTTAAGAGAACTTACAGTACGAAGACGCTTGACACCGTTTCTCCCAGCAGCCAAATGCCCATCTTGAGCATTGTTCCCAGAAAGAGCAAATATTGAAACTGGAGATCCATCATCCTGAAAAAAAAACAACATTTCAGGATATGAGACTGTATCAAAGCGGGATATATAGAAAAAGAAACAACAACCATCCAATAAACTAGATACAACTTATCAAGACTAAAATTCTTTCAACAAAACTCAAACCAAGAACAGTTTGCAATTCAAATAGCCATTAGTTTCATCTAAGAGGAATACCAGATACGACTTGGAACACTACAGCTAATAAGCAGATAAAAGTTCGAAGCTTTTGGGATCACGTTAACATAGAAAACCAATCACGTTACATAGTAACCAAACGTTTGACACAAAAGTAAACACTTAACAAGACCAAAATCGATTCATACAGCATAGAAGCAGAGTCTAACAGAGCCCAAGTTCGATTATACAGCTAATCTGCATCACAGAAGCTGATACCAAAGCAATCAACAGGAAAAAAGCTACAGACTTTGAAACATATACACAGAGAGAGAAAGGAGATTGGACCTTGGAGGTACCACGAAAGTGATTCCAGGAGCCCCAAGCAGAAGGGTAAGGATCACCGATGTTGTAAGGTAGATCCTTGAGCCCCGTCCCAGATCCACCCACCACTCCTTTCAAAAACTTGAACATCTCTCTTCACCTCCTCTGTATACCGTCTCAATCCAGAGAAATTGAAGAAGGTTAGTGCTTTCCCAAGGATCTATATGGAATCAGAAGAACGAACAAAGGAAGCTCCTTTTTCTTATGATTCTTCTTCTTCTTCTTCTTCTTCAAGCTGCTGCAGCAATCATCTCCTTACAGATTTGTTTTTGCTCTTTTAATTCGTCGGAGTTATGATCGGACCTGAGCGGACTCGACTGGATCTATCGCCGTTTTCGTGTTTTAATTTGACATTTCGTGCTGTTTTGTTTGTTCACAAGACGGCGTGGAGTTCATAATTTCGTGCTGTTTTATATGTGGGCCGAGTCTCAATCTACTTATGGATTGGGCCCAATTTTTTCGCTTCCTAGAACAGCTCCAACCATAAGGTTTACGAGAGTTTCTAAATATTTAAGAAAAACAAAAAATAATTAAATTAAGAAAAAAAAGTGCAAAATTTTTAGTTTAACAGATTTTAAAAAACTACTAATATATCCAAAGAACATGTGTCATTCATTTGAGGGAAAGTTAATATTCTTATTAGTCTTGAAAAAATAAAAGATAATCAAATAATTATAACATTAACATTTTTTTCTTTTTAAAAATTGTCATGGATTTAGACTGATGGAGCTGCTCTTATGTTATCTCTTGTGATTAAAAGTTTTTTTGTTTTCGGCTGGTGAGGTTTTGGTGGGGCAAAAAACAAGAACAGTATTTCTTGGTGGCATAGAAAAATATTAAGTAAACAAACAAAAAGGAGGTTTAACCGAGATTTGGCTCAGCTTAATGATGTTTTATTTGCAAAACAAGCATGAAGGCCCATAGACAATCTGAATTGTTTGTTAGCAAAACTATTTTAAGCAAGATATTTCTCGCTAATCACTTGTTTGAAAGCAAAAACTAAATCATACCAATAATATACCGGGATTCAACTTTTAAAGCAAGATATTTCTCAATCATCATTTGTTTTGAAGCAAAAACTAAACCACACCAATCATATGGATGTGTTTCTATTTTATTCAGGGGGTTCAACTTTTAAAGCAAAGGTCCCAATTTATAGTTGGAGATGGCAGTGATATTCTAGTCCCTCGGGATAATTGGATTCATGATCATCCGCCACGGCCTGAGGATATGATCACTCCAAATAACAATCATGTGAGTCAGTTAATTCAATTATCATTGTGTATTCCAGTGTCCTGATTCTATGGCTATATGGCGTCTCCCGAAACATCCGTTTCATTCTCTACTAACTACTACTCATATTGTGGATGACAAAATTTCAGTGCTCGTCGATCTTTTCGGACAGTCATCATTAACATCACATCAACGGCACCCTTACCTTTTTGGCTTCTTTGGCGAATTTGGAAGTCTAGGATTATACTTACCTTCAAAAAACAAAAAACAAAAAAACCATTTTCAACAAAATGTGAATAATGCTAATGGTAATGTTGATGCAACTTTTGACGCTTCAACATGATCAGTCAATGGTGGATGGATAATTAAGGATTGCAAAGGCCTTACAAGGATTTGGGGATCAAGTTCTGCATGCACTGCATGTTCAAGCTTGGAAACAAGAAGTAAAAACTCTTTTAGTTGCAATGGAGAGTAGGTTTCTTAAATATAATGCCTGAAGGCGATTATGAGATGCTAGCTAACACAATCAATGGACAACAAATAAATATGACAATACATAACCTTATCAATGATATTGTTTTTTGGTCTGATTAATAACTTTTCTTATCGGTTTATTAGGAGATCGGATAATTAGGCAGCACATCTGTCAACTCGAAAGGGTTCTTCAAATGACATTTTTATTAACTGCTTTTCGTATATCCCTTCATGGTTAAATACCATTTTGTTCTGACAATATTTCAAATTAATAAAATTCTAACTTTGTTATAAAAATAAAAAAAGTTTTTTCGGTTATAAGAAAACTTTTTGATTTGGTTTTATAGCCCAAATTATTTCCTTTTCTTATTTCTAGGTCTTGGAATGTTTAAAATATATCTATTTACATTATAAATAGTCAAGATTAACACGAGTGCTATGTTGAGTTTAAACCCAAAATGATAAACATAAAATGCAAAATGGAGTGGATTTGTTGTATATATGGGGTCGAATCCATAATCGAGAAAATTAAACATTATTCTAGAACAAAATAGTTGTAGAAAGCTAGTCTACTTGTTTAAGAGTATGCTAAAGGATCTACCTACATCTTCTTTTTTTAACTGGTTGGTCTTATCATGACTTGTATTTTTCTTTATCCATTTCAATTGAATACTCTTTTTCAAAAAAAAGAAGAAGCTGTAGAAGCTAATTTTTTTCTCTAAAATACATTATAAACATTAGAGAAGTACCTCTTATTTGACTCTTTATTATATTTCAAAACTTTGGTAAACTCTAAAAATCACATGATCAAAGATAACTGAAGATTATTCAAATATTTTTGATGTATCAAGTGCAAATTAGACTAAGACATGTTCCAGGCCCTGAAGAATAAACTTGTAGTTCTACATAGATGTTGTTAAGAAATTTACCAAAAGTAGCTATAGTTGATTCAACGCCTTAGAAACTTCTTAACTGATGTGTGTCCACTTTAAGAAAAAAGTTTTCAACAGTTGCAGCATTGAAATTTCAAGTCGTCGTCTAGACTTCTAAGAAAATCTTGTAACTTTGAATCTTGAAGAAAGAAAACAAAAAAAAAAATAGTTAATTTGTTAAATCATAGAAGACCATGACTTGGTCAAATATTATTTACCAGTTCGTCTGCCGTGTGTTACAAAACACGAACCAGCCCTTGCTACGTCGACTATCCCCGACCGGGTCAATGGGTTATCGCTAGAGTTAGATCTTCGGTCGGGATCTTGCCAAACAGATAGTTCATAGATAATATTGGAAAAAGAAAGTAATTGTTGTTTCCTAATGTGGAATAGGCTAAAAGCTTGTTCTTGAATTTTGGACATACTTTACCTGTCGATTAATTGAATTCAATTTTAGCTAAAAACTAGATTCTTACCCGCCCTTGAAAGGGCGGGTATATTTTTTTAAGAAAATCTTTTTTTTAAAATTTAATTTTATGTTTTTTTTTGTAATTATATAAGTGTTTTTCTTTCTAAGCATATTTGTGTTAAATTTTTTAATTAGTATTAATAAGAGGTTTTGATATATATATAAATTCGAATTTAAGATTAGTAGGATAGAATTGGTTAATTGAAAAACATGAGTTAGTGGTTATGGAACTGCTTTATTATTTTTGTTCATGTATTATTTAAAAGATAAGCCATCAATATACTCCTGAAAAGTAGGACTGCTTTGTTATTTATATGCTGTGTAAATCAAAGTCATATAAACAGTTATATAGTCAATTATGTTTTGATTAGGTGCCGTATATTTTTAAAAAATTGGACTGAACTAATATTAATTGGGCATGTTCCTGTTTTAATAGTATTGATAAGTAGTGCAACATCACAGCTACAACATTACTACGGAATTGGAGCCTTATTAAAACAAAATTATAGTTATGTGGAAAATATATATTTTCGACCGGGTGGTCGAGTAGTAAAGAGGCGAGCCTGGAACGCAAACACATTTCAGGTTCGACCCACCTGCTGCGCGAAACTAAGTCATAATTATTTTGGTCACTTTACACGGATATGGACCCATGTTTAATCAAATATATATATATATATATATATATATATATATAGATTTCGGTCCATATAGTTTATATGATATTTTGGTAACATATGATTCGGCTAATTCGGCTATCCGTGATATTAGTTGGAAAGCATTTCAGGCAGTGTGGTGATGTTCTGAAAATGTTTATAATGTAGTATTAAATGCGTTTTACATGAAATGAAAGGATAAGCCGATATAAAGAAAAACTTAGTGCAAGAAATGATGTCGTTTTAAGAAAATAACAATCACAATCTTTGAATAATCTGCATGTTAAGAATTTCAATAGAGTTGGAACCAACATCGAAGTTAACTGTTTGGTACTAACCGTTATTTACGTATCTCTTAGTCTATATATATATATATATATGCCCTACCTAATATATGGGTTTATAACTCATACCAAAATAAAATAAAAAAGAAGCTTAAGTTACAAATGGAAGAGGTAATGTCAATTATCTTCCAGGGATTGAAACTGGCTGATGAGCTTAAGTCAAGCATACATGAAAAGTCACCGGAAGCTCTGTCCACCTCTCTCGACGAGATCACAAAGACATTTGGTGATGCAAAAGAGCGGTTGAAGATAGTCCTTGTGATCAGGAACTCGGAGAACGCAATGAACCAACTTAAACCGGTGATTTCGTCTTGCTCAGACCAGATGCTAATGCAGATTGAACCGAGTCTGATGCAGGAGTATTGGTTAAGGTGTGGTGGGTCCACGTCATCTCAGGGAACCGAAGTCATGACTCAAAGGCAGCTCATGGCCGTTGAGGGTGACGGCGGAAGAAGTTTGTTGGTTACGGATATGTCCGGTGGCTCCGGTAGCGGTTCCTCCACGCCAAGGCAACGCAGAAGGTAAAAAAAAAAAAATAGAATTATGGTTAAAAAGTAGAAATATTGTATTGTTTTCCTATTGTGGTAGAAACGATATAAGTTTTTTTTTAAAATACCGTCAAATTAAAATACAATGAAACCAAGTGTCTGTTTCAAAAATACCACAACTTTGAAATGGTTTTTAAAATACTCCAAAGTTTTAGGTGTAGTGTAGACTTTGTTTTAAAATCTTTCTTTTTTTTTGACTTTTTCGTAAACTTTTAGAAATCCTTCATTTTTAGTATATAAGTTATTCTAGAACCGTTCATTCTTTTTTTAGAACGTTAAAACCATTCATTCCTAGACCTAAATTTCATGATATATTTAGAAATCTAGATGGCAGTTTTAGAAAATGAAAAATAAAATGCGGGTTTTTTGAAACTTGTCCATTTACCAATTATGATATTGGATAAAATCATAAAATGTATCTAACAAGATTTTTTTTTTTTTGGTCATACAAGAAGTTAAAGCAAGAACATGTCTAGCTAAATCTATAACAATTTCCACTAGACTAAATCTCATAAGAACTCGATGGTCTATTAGTCCACTTGATGTTTCAAACTTTCAACATACTTATATGTTACTTTGGCAAATTTTAAATGAATATAAATATATGTATAGAGGAGGATCGTGTACCGTATGTATGTGCTAATGTAGACTTTATGAGTACGTAGGAAAAACGAAGGAGAAGAACAAACGGTGTTAGTGCCGGCGTTAAGGTCGGGAAACACAGATCTACCACCTGACGATAACCATACTTGGCGTAAATACGGTCAAAAGGAAATTCTTCATTCTAAGTATCCTAGGTAATTAACTTTACAAAACTAAACTTTATGAATATACACAAAACAAAACTTTACTAACTACTTGTACTATTGATTACCCAAGTTTAGTCGGAGGCCGAAACAAATTCTAGAAAATATTTATCAGGACATAATTATTACATGGTTTTTAGGGTGTAGTTCTTAACGTAATATAAGAACTGTTTCTCAACTTTTTCTTAGTTAAAATTAAAAAACAATTTTTATATTACGATAAGAACTCCGTCCTAAGAACCATACAATAATTATGGCTTCAATCGTCAAGTTGTCAAAGGTCATAAAAGGAGTTTCTTTAATTAGTTAACTAACCAAGAAATACACAATTACATCACATCAACATGTTGTAATCAGTCTCTTAATCATCAAGTTTATTAGAATGACCAAATAACCATATTGTTAAAATTCAGTTCAAAGTTGAAAGTTGAAACTTTGATGTTATAAAGTAATACATCAAATCATACAAATCACTATTTTCTTAATTTATTAAATAGCTACTTGCTTATCATATCGTTGGAATAGGTTGAAAATGTCCTAATCATACATAAATAAATTAAATTAAAGCTATTAAAATCATTGTGCAGGGCATACTATAGATGCACCCACCAAAAGTTATACAATTGTCCAGCCAAGAAACAAGTCCAACGTCTCAACGAGGATCCCTTCACCTTCCGAGTCACTTACCGTGGCTCACACACTTGCCACATCTACTCAACCGCTCCCACCGCTTCTGCCGCTGCCCCCACCGCTCCAACCACAACTACTGCCACAACTAGCCATCCCGTTGACTACGGTTCCTTCTTTGACATGGCTGAGGCTATGATGTATGGTAGCGGCGGGATAGGGACCAACGTGGATTTCATTTTTCCTAGCAATGATTCACCTCAGCATCAGCATCACTGTTACCGGCGGCCGGAGGAGGGAGATGGAGACAAATAGAATTCATATATCTACAGGGGAAAACATGTTTGATTTAATTTATTAATTATTAATTACAGGTGATTTTACTTTGGGATCTAATGGAAAACCGATTCTTTTAAACTAGTTCGCTTTTACAAATTTGGAAAGTGTTTTGTTACTAAATGGGGTTGTTTCAAACATGTATTTAAATTATTTCCATATTTTTCTTATACTTCTCTATTTGATTATTCAAATATATATAAATAAAATTAAAATTTTCCCTTTCTTCTGACAAGTAACAGGGGGTTTACTGCCATGTATTCCTCATAAAAATTTACTTATCTAAAAACTCAAAATTATATAAAATACATTTTGTCTCATGTTTATCACTGATTTACTATTTGTTTTAAACTCATATTATATGATATACATTTTGTTTCTGTTATTTTATCACAATTAAACAAAACCAAAAAATCAATACTTTACAATAATAGAAAGAAATTTGACAATAAAATAAAATAAAATAACAACTTCAAAAATAATATTAAACTATAAATAAAAGCTAAAATATTTAGATAAATATTAAAAATAATATAAATTTCTTAGCAAATATTTTTAAATTTGCATTTTTTTAAAAATGAATTTGAGAAAATTAGATTTTAATATTGAACTGGGTTATCGATTTTATCGAGTTTGACTGGTGTTTGACTGGATTTACCAGTTTTTAACACAACTCGGAACCAGCTACAAGAATGAGTCACGATCCAACCGGTCCAACCGACTAATTCGGTTTCAAAACACTGTAATTAACATAAACCCATTCATCCAAAATATCTATTTACATAAAATATTTTAAAACTTATTTTCCATAATATCCTTTTAAAGGTCCATATATCTATACAAATCTCCAAAAGGAGGTCATTTCATCATAGTTTATATATAACAAAATAATTTCAAGTTTAGTTTAAAGATATTTAATTGACTCTGAAATAGAACCATTAAGTAATCAGAATTTTCTGACGCAAAGAAACAGGGACAATAATCAGAATATCTCATAATATATATGTTGTGCACGCTTTTTCCAGTACAAGGTACATTTTCTTAATTAGTGCAATAACATTATTTTGAAATAAATTAAAATTAGGAGCAAATTGTTATTTTGTCAGTATCTCACAAATTGGCATGAACTTGTTGGTGTATCTTTCCTTTTTGTTGTTATCTTTTATCTGACTAAAGAATCCAAATAATAAAAAGGGGTCTTCAGTGTCGATTAGCTATTCGAGTGGAAGTTTCGGTCCCACCACAGTCACTATTGATGATGCCATTGGCCTTCGTTTTGCCCTTTTGTTCATCATGTACATGTATTTGTTATAACAGTGGAGAAGACATTCTATCCTCATTTTTTCTATAGCAGTAAATTGTGAAAGTATGCAAAAGATGTTTAAGGTATTAAATGAATTATATATTTTAGTTTAGCAGTTTGGGTCCAGTCCAAAGATTTATACATCTTTTAAATTTATTAAGAGAACGAAATGTTTTTTAAAACTATATAACACGTAAAATAGTTTAATTTCTTTTGCAAAAAAAAAAAGGTTTAATTTCTGAACAACTTTGTTAATTACGTCTATGAAATCTAGTAAGTTAATTTTATCTATGTAATATTTAAATTTGTTAAAATTCTTGGAAATTGATCTGTCCGTCACAGCAGTAAAGTAAATTTAGTTTGTATAAAGAAGGGTTCATGTACTGAACTTTTGTTTTATCGTTGCAGCAAGCATTAATTATATTAAGCCCTAGTGTATACGGCGGTTCATGTGTAAGGGCAACAACAAAAAGACAAAGCACGACCAGTTGCTAGATGCATTTGTCTCATTCTCTTCCTTGTTTTAGCACCAAACATTTTCGTAGCCGCAATGTGAATTAATTGATAAGTCCCTTTACACTCTTTACACAAAATATCATTTATATGGATCACTAATTATTGAATCCGACAAAAGATCGAACTAAGAATCAAACAGGCAAAACAATAATCTAGTGGGACTGTCTCAGTTGAAGCTTAGCAATCCATTAATCAAGTTGTTTCACCTTTGCAACCAACCTATGGTTTATCCAAAATGAACTTGTGAAAAAAACAAATTTAGTTAAGAATCTCGATTGATAGTACCACGTAACAAAAACATCCAGGCCAGTTCAAAGAAAATGAAACAATAGAAATGTAGAACAGAGAATTATATCAAACATACAACAAAAATATTACATTCCATTAAACATACTCAAAGAGAAAGGAAGAGAGGGAATACTATAACCTAACTACGATATATATATCAAATTGTCATATAGCACTTGTTCCTTCGTAAGGGCAATACGAATCAAATAAGGAGGAGAGTTGATCGTTGTCGATGAAAGAGAATTGATAGTAGTGATTCTGATTATGTTGACGATCATCAGACATCAACACGTCTGGCCAAACCAATGAGAGATCACTATATGTGGAAGAACCCTCACAATAGTCTTTATTCTGAT
This sequence comes from Sinapis alba, assembly GCA_012274485.2. Lineage (NCBI taxonomy): Eukaryota > Viridiplantae > Streptophyta > Magnoliopsida > Brassicales > Brassicaceae > Sinapis > Sinapis alba. Next base: position 151,232 of record MU106064.1, on the reverse strand, counting down.
CACCATTGTTATTACCCTCCTCCTTCACCATGCCTGATCCTACTAAAATCCGGCTACTGATCATGTCGTTATGTTGCTCTTGTATATTTGCATCGACATGGTCGTGAGAAACGGTTGCACCCAGTGTATTGTCCGAACCCATGACTATTCGGTGATCAAGAGGTTCGGTCTTTGCTTGTGTTTCTCCACTAACGTTACATGTGTGGTGGCCAATGTATGTGATTTGAAACAAATTAGGGTCATGCTCTTGTTTCTGGACTTGCTTTGTTGCTTGGCATCCTTGTGTTGGTTTGTGTGTGCATCTAAAGTAACTTCTGGAAA